>JAVDBV010000323.1:0-25529 GCA_032619315.1 Piper longum
GGCGGCGGCAATGCAGGGGCGTGGGAGGGAGCTGACTGGGCTGAAGGGGGGCGGGCGGTGGCGAGGGGGCCGTCAGCAGGGAGGGGGTAAGGGTGTCGGGCGGCAAGACAGTTGGGCGGACGTCGGCGAGGCGGTCGGGTGGACGTCGGCGGGTCTGGCGGGTATGGTAATATTTTTTATTTGTACCGCTAGATTTCAATCTAATTGCCCAAATTTAGTGCTGCATAGTGCGCTGCAAATAGATTTATTATATATATATATATATATATATATATATATATATAAAAATCAAGATTACACCCCAATCTACAATGTAATACAATACCTCCCCAAGAGCTCCAAATCTGTCTCAAACTACAGCGGTTGGCGGGTTGTTGGTTGCCGATGGTTGGTGGAAGAGTCCTAAGTTTTCCAAAAATTATGAGATTGTCTTGTACTAGTCTAATTGGATTCTGAGGCAGTGGATTGGTTGTGTTAAAGGAGAGCTTTCCAAAGACTCCATTTTTATACGGGTAAGTCCTTCTCTTCCTGCTTGTTTATGGGATCAATTTCAGAGGCATTGGCTGTGTTGAATCCAAGGGGAGCTTCCAAAAAGGCTCCATTTTTTGTGGATTTATTTTTCTAAGCATGGCATTAGGTTTGTTGGATCAGAGGAAGCCCGGATCTCGTCCGGGCGTGTGTAAAAATCCGAGCTTTTTGGTTGCGATGGTGAGGAGCAGTGGGTTCTTCTACCCACTTCTGGGCTTTGCTTCATGTACGGCCATCTTCTACATGTGGTTTGGTAATTCGAGATTCCACTTTCCGCAGCCAGAGTTGGCGTTTGTGGGGAGGAATGGGACGCAGTTGTATTTGGAAGGGAAGCCGTTTTTTGTGAATGGTTGGAACTCGTATTGGTTGATGGATCAGTCCGTGGAGGATTTCAGCAGGCACAGGGTGAGGTCGATGTTTCAGAAAGGTGCCAGAATGGGACTCACTGTTTGCAGGACTTGGGCTTTCAATGATGGCTCCTACCATGCCCTTCAGATCTCTCCTGGGAAATTTGATGAGCGAGTATTCCAGGTGCCATATACTTTTTCTTCATCCATCTCCCCATTTTCCCCAATTGATCATGGATTTGTCTTAGCTTCCGATTCATCCATTATTTTGATTTTGGGGTGCTGTATAAAAACTTTGTGAAAATACTCTATAATAAATTAAACACGACAGTTAGGTTTTTGCTCATATTATTTTGCAACAGGAGGATGAATGCTTTGGTTTATATTGAATGCAATTACTGAACTTTGTAAGATTTGGCAATGATTTTACTAGCCATACATGCAAGGGACACCCTTCTACAATAAGATTTTGATTGTTTGGTGCTAACGTGCTATTCTAAGAGAGTTTATAGATGCATTGGGGGGTTTAATTCCTTAGAGCAAGGACTGGTTTATGTGTTATGGGATAAGTTGGATCACCAGAATATAGGACATCTTTACCGAATAGCTTTTCCCTTCTTTGCAGGGGTTGGATCGGGTTATTGCTGAAGCAAGGAGTTCCGGGATAAGGCTTATCCTTAGCTTAGTTAATAATCTTCATGCTTATGGTGGGAAAACGCAATATGTCAAATGGGCATGGGCGGAGGGAATTGGTTTGAGCTCTTCTAATGATTCATTCTTCTTTGATCCATCTATACGTGACTATTTCAAAACATACTTAAGGGTAAGCTGCTGAAGTATCATCTCAGTCAATATATAGTTAAGAGTGTTGTGATGGATGTTTAACTTTTTCTGGCAATCTTCTTGCGTTACTCTCTCATCAACTTACTTTTTGCAGACCATCTTAACAAGAAAAAACAGTTTAACAGGAATTCAATATAAAGATGACCCTACCATATTTGCATGGGAATTGATGAATGAACCCCGCTGCATGACTGATCCCTCAGGGAACACACTCCAAGTAAGTTTTATTGACATTAATATGAGCAGGCTGCTAACAAATCCAATTGTTGTGTACTAGCATATAAGTGCCCAATGCCCATTCATTTTTTTTATTTTTTCTTTTTTGAAATTTGACATAATTTCACAGCTTCAAGAGGCAACTGGATTACTTGGAACTGTATTTTTTTTTTTTCGTTATCCCTTATTTAAAGTAGTGTAATGACATTTGATGAATTTGTTAAAGCTCATATTAAAAGGTAAACTAAGCTATAGAGGTGGTTTACTTTATCCATCTGTTTTTTTTCTAGCTGCTTCTTGAAGTATGATTTAATTAATGGATGACTGCAATCTTTTATCTCACCGTGGTATTGTGCTTATTGTTCATCTCTCCCTTGCAAAACTCCAGGGCTGGATAATTGAAATGGCAAATTTTGTTAAGTCAATTGATAGAAATCATTTGTTGACCGTTGGCCTAGAGGGATTCTATGGACCAACCACCCCAAAAAGATTAAGTATGAATCCATCAGAGTGGGCTGGTAGTCTTGGAACAGATTTCATACAGAACTCCAAAATCCCGACCTTGGATTTTGCTTCAATTCATATATATCCCGACCAATGGTGAGTTCATCTTATGTGTCCATTTTGGTTTTTACTTGAATGTTTGCTGCAATTCAGGCACATCCCAAGTTGTATGCAATATGCTGTTAGAGTTTGTTTGTAATTCACATCTAATGATGAGTTTGTTCATTTGAGTTTTCTTACATAACCATGTATACTAACTATTTCTCAACGCATTAAGTGGCTTTTTCCCCTTTCTCCTTTACTCTTTTGGTCAATAGTTCAAATATTTCAGTTTTTTTTTTTTTTGTCATGCAGGCTCTCAGATCAAGAACTTGACAAAAAGCTGAAGTTCGTCTCTGAATGGATTAAGTCACATATCGAGGATGGCGATAAAACTTTAAAAAAGCCTGTCTTGATTACTGAGTTTGGATTATCAAACACTACTCAAAACTATGAACCATCTCATCGTGATGCACTTTACAAGATTATCTATGATATCATCTATGACTCCGCAAAGAAGGGAACATCTGGAGCTGGGGCCTTACCTTGGCAGTTTCTGGTTGGAGGCATGGAAGAGTACAATGATGATTTTGGCATGGTTCCATGGGAAAGACCTGAGACTTATAAGTTGATAGTTGAACAATCATGTCGCCTAACTTTTCTTAGAAATGGGCGTATACCATCAAATGGAGATTTATTTAGGATGTGCCAAAGACTTAAATAATTGTGTCAATCTGATCTGGATTCACTTCTGGTGTTATGAGCTTACAGTTGTATGATAAAATTGTTCACAACTCTTCATTTTTTACAGGAATTGATGAGGGGACTAAAATGTACACGAAGCAAAGGATTTAGCAGCAGAGATGTGTTCATTGTTTCATGTATTTTTGTACAATAGGTCCAATTATATTTGAAGTATATTTGATGAGATTGAAGTCGTCAAAGATAGCAATCCTGTTTTGTCTGGATGTTTCTCTTGAAATAGAGACAATGATTCTTTTGCAAAAGAGGAGCGATAAGTAGTGACTTTGTGTTTCGTACTTATATCTTTCAATGGGGATGAGCATTTTGAAGTTTCTGATTGTTTCTGGTGTACTGAAGTGTGTTAAATAGTCAAATGCTCTAACACAACTTAATGACGAAAACTTGGATTAGAAAATTGCATTTGTAGTGGTTGTCTTTCTTTTAGGGTATTTACAGTGGTCGGTTATGATACTTAAATCACAAGTTGTTAGAAATCCATGTGAGCCATGAAGCTTTCCTGCTTCCAGGCTTTGCAAGTTGCCAAATATCAATAAAGGGATCAAATCAAGCAATCAACGTCGATATCAAACGATACTGTAATTTAAGTTTTGAAAACTTATTTTTAATCGCCTATCCATGCTATGGTATGGTATACACCATACACTAAACCTGTATTCGTTTCGCTAGTACCATCTCCTTCGTCCCCTCGTTATAAAATCTGCCTCACCAAGGACATTTCACCGCGAAATCTATAATATTACATCTTAAAGCGCAACGATTTCTTATCATTTCTTAATGGATACATATCTTCCATTCAACCAAATAGGATTCCAAGGTTTACCTGGCAAAATTCCGTTGTGGTTTTTTTTTTTTTTTTAATATGGAATCTGCTCCCACACATTCCTTGAATCTAACGGACAACAATAGAAAATAGTATAAAGTTACGTTTGTCGGCAATCATGACCCCAAATCTTATGATTAAACACAACTCCATTAAACTTGTTTTAGCTTTTTTGACTCGAAATGAATGAAACAATCTTGCGCACCTGCATGCTTGGCTCAGCTATGCTTTAACTTAATATATTTTTATTTCATTATCCATGCATAAATGTTGCACGGTATGGGCCAGGGTTTAATAACTAAAACAAAATAATTATTTTTGCCATGCAAATTATAGTAACAAATTGAGTCATTGCAATTATTATTTTTATCATAAATTAACAATATTATTATATTTATTAGGGGACTGTAGGAGTGTTTAACCGAGCCGTTTTTTGCATTTTTGTGAACAATAAACCTAAACTCTGTGTTTGTCCTTGAGCTCGCGGTGAGATTTTTGCCATCAATTAAATTGATAATGCAGTAAATTATTTTTATACTTATTTTATTATTTAATTTTTTATTATTTTTCTCATTGGTTGAAGATTAACTAGGTTTTGCGTGTGAGCAAAGCCTTTCAAAACTATAACCGGCTTAATTTTTGTTTGTGTTATATCTTCTAATAAATATAATAATAATATTGATTTATTCTAATTGGACCCAGAAGCGGCCGTGACCACTCAAAATCCTCCTCCTTCTCACTTCGCCGTGACCACTCGCCGCTGCCTCCGCCTCCTTCTCCAACGTCGGCCGCCGCGGTCTTATCCGCCGTTCATACTTTTCCATTCCTAAACTTCTCCTCCATTCTCCCATTACCACTCCCCGCCACCACTTCCACCCCCTCCGCCTCTTCTCCTCCTCTGCCTCCGGTCGGGGCAGCGAGTCCGACGAAAGCGAAGAATCGGACGACGAGGTCGAGGTTGATCCGCGGGCGTCGTACTGTGTGGTGGAGAGGGCGAAGGTTGGATCGGAGGAGGCGGCGGTTATCGGTTACGAGGCGGTTGGCCGTGTTGATGGGTCCGAGGATGTGTTCAAGATCCAGGTTTGCTTTTTTCTCTTTTTTGTTGGTATACTCTGGTTTGTGCGTTTTTCTGGGTGTAAAGATCTTTGCTTTGGAACATTTGGGAGCTGCCAATCAGACATGTTGATTGTACTTGATCTCGTTCATATATTTTCCGTATGAAGCTAATGTAATGAAAGTGATCTGTTTTAGAATATAAAGTGTTTGTGAAGTTTTTCTCGTTTGTTTGTGGTCCTTGCCTTAGACTGCTTGTGAGGTTATCACCTTATTATTATTATTATTAATTAGTCTACTTGATACACTCTTGCAACCGAATTCATGGAGCTTTACTGTTATTTTTCTGTGCAATATGTTGAAACTGACATTTTTTGGAATGTGTGTAGTGTCTGAACTATATGATAAGCTTTCGAACATTTGTACTCTAATCGAACGTTATTGTTGACAATTTATGGTGTAAGTACACTCTGGGGGTCAAATTCATGGTGCTTTGCCCAGATTTAATTGCGTAATCTGCTGAAAGTGGTGTTTTTTTGGAGTGTGTGGGGTGTTTGTGAAGTAGGTCCAGTTTACTTGTTTGCTCAGAGTTGTGTAACTTATGGAGTTTTAAGAACTTCTGGCTGTTGTATTTGTTTCAGATTGGTTCTCATCAGTTTAAAGTGAGCAATGGAGATACAATTTACACGGCGAGGCTAAAACATTGTGATATTAACGACATGGTATGCGGTTATTTCCTCTTTTATTTGTGCTACAAATCAATTGTTAATGGCATAAGCGCTGTCAGTTCAACCATTTGGCATGCACATCTGCCCTGTCCGAGTCTTCTTCTATCTGGATCATCAAATTGTGAAGAATAATATGTTGAAAAATGTAAACATTTTTTCTGTAATGAAAACCATGTCTTGCAAAATTTGACAATGGTTTAGTTTAATCCAATATCATACTATCATTCCACTCAAGTTGTGTATGATGATGTTTCAGATTATGATGCTGCTTAGCATTTTCAGATGAGCGTGTAACATGAAATTTTTTTTTTGGTGGTATGTGTTTTCTCGTAGTCACAAAGGAGAAGGGCTGAGAAAATGGACTTCAGTTGAAGCAGTGAAAAGGAACATAGTAATATTATGTTTTCGTGATATGATATTTGTTTATTAACTTGATGTTCCCTTTTATCTCTTGTTTGCAAATTGATTAGTGACTGTAGAACTTATATGGTGCAACAAACATAGTAATATTATGATTCCGTGACATGATATTTGTTTATTAACTTGATGTTTCCCTTCATCTCTTGTAGTCGATTAGTAGTTGTAAAACTTATTTGGTGCTCAACAAATATTAGTTTAGGGTTCAATCTTTAGCCGGTGATATGTTCAATGTAAAGTAAATAGCTGTTTTTTTCCCCATGTCCTGTTTTTATCGAAGTTGCTACTATTATGTAGTGACACTTCTAAGTGAATTTGGTTATGTTGCAGTTAATTTTAAACAAAGTATTGATGCTTGGTTCTAAGGCACGGACTATAATTGGTAGTCCTATATTGCCTGATGCTTCTGTTCATGCAGTTGTCGAGGAACATGTAAGCACAGCCATCCATCTTCATTTTTTTTTGGGTGTGATTTGGGCAGTAGCTATGGTTTCCTGTTGGGAAGGCTATGTTTGGACACCTGTTTTTGCAGGCGTTGGATGCCAAAGTCATTATATTTAAGAAAAAGAGAAGAAAGAATTATAGAAGAACCAAGGGTCACAGACAGGTATTTTTGTCTACTAGTTTTAGAAACCATTATTGGATTACAAGATCATAGGTTGCTTATTTTTTATTACTGGCCTTTATTTGCATACAGGAGTTGGCAAGGCTGAGAATCACTGACATTGAAGGAATAGACAAGCCTGAGGTGGAAATTGCTAGTTAGGATCTTATATCTGCGAAATGGTGACAGTTTGCTTTAATTCAAGGGATTAGCTATTGTCAGAGCAGTCTTGTTAATGTTTTCCACAGGAATGCAAACTGCGCCCGCCTCAATTATAGATGTTTTGAAACTTGTGAATACAATTTGTCGAGCTGAAATGTAGATCCAAATAAAAAATGTGGCACTTGTGGAAGGAATTATTTTCCCCAAAGTTGGAGTTCTAACCAGAAGAACATGTGATGAGCTACCATGTAATGTTTATTTGCTTGTAATGTGATGCCGGAATTTAATTTCATATATACCATATTTTACTTCGCTTCTTTTATGACACCTTTTATAACACAGTTGGCCGAATGGAGAGATGTCAATTTTCGCGGAGATGCTAATGAGTTCTTTTTAAAAAAAAAAAAATTTGCCAGTGACTTCTTAAATCATGTGAACCTTTTTTTTTACTTTTAATTGTGTTATTTTTATTATTATTTTTCCATGCGGGTGCATGGTAAACTTTTCAGTGTTTTCACACTTGGGGAAAGGAAAAGTATGGATGTTAAGTATGTTTTTTACATGGCATGTTCTTCACGCCTACATCAACTTATAACGTGACAAATCTTTTTTTCTTTATTTTTTCAAAGCAGCAACCAAATCTTTACTCTTTTCCTTATGTCGTTCTATTTTGTAAAAGAATAACTTAACCAACCCTGTTATGGAGGAAGAACTAACGTGAAAATATATCATAGACAAGAACTTCATATTGGTTTATTTATATGCACTATCTATAACAAAATGAAAAAAAAAAAATTTAAGAACAAGGTTACTTTGCAATGACGAAGCTAACTTCTATTTCACAAAAAATAAATAAGTAGATATTTTATTTTTGTTGAATTTTGAAACGTACTGTTCCACGCATCCAAAAACCTTGAGCACGGGTCTAAATCCTTAATCATATAAACATATTAATAGACATAACATACATACTAATAATACGTCTATTCCTTCTATCCTCCTTACATTAAAGTATTGGTTGTTTTGCTTTTATTACGTTTTGCACTTTCTTTTACTGTGGTTATTCTGACTCATTAATTATTATCTAATTATTATTATTATTGTAAGTTATTATAAAAAAAGTATTAGAGTATAATTTTATTGAAATTAGAAATTTTATATTATTGATAAATTTAATAATTATACTATTCAAAATAAATTTATTATTTAATATACATTATTAATTTAGATTTTTAAAATTTTTATTTATTTATTTACATATTTTTGTTTATTATTAAGAAAAGTTTAAAGTATAATTCTATTTGATTTAACAATCTTTAAAAAATAAATTTAATTTACTTATGAGAAATTTTACTTATTAAAATTAAAAAGACTGTTAATATTTGCATGCAACTATATTTTTTTGCTAGATAAAATAAATATTTATCATTTTTATTTAAAAAATAATATATCAATATTTTTGCAAATTAATCTATGTATTATATTAATAAGTTTTTAATGTACTCCGGAGTCGTCTACTTCCATTTTATTGTAGTTAATTCCGGACTTTTGATTTGAAATTATTAATGTTATTATTTATTGTTAAGTCGAAATTAAAGCATCGAAAGAGCACCGCCTCCCTCGCTTTTGGCTGGTGTGTACGAAGCGCATTCATGGTCTCGTCGGAGAAGCAGTTTCGGGGACTCGCCGGCACAGCCTCCTACGCCAGCACAGCCTCCTACGCTGGCAGTGCCATGGACGTGATCCAGTCAGCGGCCGAGCATGGTCTCAAGCGCCATTCCGATTCGGCAAGTTTCGGATTTTTTTCTTCTCCTTCTTTTAGGGTTTGTTGGTTTGTGGATCATCCTTTTTATGCCAAGTTTTGTATGCGACTTCGAATGTTAACGCTTGTTAATATTGATTCAGTGGGAGAAGAATAACTCTTGTAATGAAAGTAGGCGTGTGTAGTGTTTCTTATTGTGCTTGTGTTTTGATATCTTAATCTACTTTAGTCAAGCATAGCAGAGCAGGAATTGTACTTTTAAGTCTCGAAATTATGTATGAGTCAAAATCCTGTACTAGAAAAAAAAAATTAGGTATTGATTTTATTCAGTACTTTTCAGGCGTTTGCGAAAAATGACATTGGGCAGTAGGAACAAAAAGATCAATGCTGGTGGCAGTAAACAAGTGATAGAGGTGTGCATTCTGATGTTTTCAACTTTACTTTTGCAACTGATACCCATAGAACGTGCTTTGGCATTCTACTTGATGGTTTTTTTTTTTTTTCGTTTACATATGTTCCAGGGACCTTTTTCCAAGATCTTGTTTAGTTCTTATGATCCTGGATTAAATGCATCCATACAGTTCTCCTTTCAGAGCTACTATGGTGGTTGTAGTGGTTTTCATAATAACGGGGATTATCATCATGGGGGGCATTCATTATTATGGGGATTATTGTTATTATCTAGGCGGGATGCTGAATTCTTTCGAGAGTAGCTATTATTACTGGTATTCCAATGGCATTAGTATTCCACCTTTTGCTCGCCAATCTCAAACTGTAATTTCACCTTGTTGGATGCATCCCCCCCTCTCATTGGTTCCAGAATCTCAGTGGCTCAAATCCATCAATTATCCTTAGTGATACCAATGCTCAAACTAGTATCCCATCTTTTGCTTCCCAAGCTGAAACTGTAATTTCGCCTTCTTGGATGCAGCCTACCTTTCCTTGGATCCAGAATTTCAGTGGCTCAAATCTATCAATAATCCCTAGTGATTCCAATCCTCAAAATAGTGTAGACAATTCCAATCCTCAAACTAGCCGGCCTAGCTCAAGCAGTCAAAAGGAAAACCAGAGTTTTTATGCTAAGTTGGACAAGAAATTTAGATCCTTTAAACATTTTGATACTGTCGGTGGTCACTCTGATCACTGGTTTAAAATTGCAAAGCTGGAGGAGATCTGTCAAAAAAGGTACTTGGCCTTACTATCTTTTGTTTTTAGATAAGTTTATATGGCATTGTCTAGAACTTGTCCTTGGAGGCAGGCATCTGCTTGGATTTTCGGCCAATAATTTATTGAAGGTGTCAAAGAAAAACTGGGTAAATTGAGTATATGAAATCTGTGAAAGGTTTTTTGGAGAGCGTTAACATTGGGTAAATGTGCACACGTGATAGTGGCTGTTACAGATTTAAGCTGATTGTTGACCTGTTCTTTAGGAAGATAAAATTCAAAATTGTGGTTGTTATTTAGTTCTTACTAGTTAGCATGTGCCTAGTTTATTTGAGAATCTTTTCAAATTTGAATTGCAATCACTTGGTTGTCTATAAATTAAGAATGTAGATGATCTATGCATCTATTAAAAGCTTCAATTATTTTGTATTTTGAAATTGGCTTGTGATGTTTTGCTTGTAAAAGCATCTGCATAAAACATGAACACTGGCTACCATTTGAGCATTATGTCTTAGAGAACCTGCTACTATGGAATTACATTAAAATGTGGTAGCAGGAGGTCAAACCATTAGTTCTCTAACATGAATGCTTTGGCTGTAGTTAAGTCAAATGCAAGTACTACTTAATGTTGATAATATAATTATTTACTATGCTTGGGTAATTAAGCCTCCAACAATTATTATTCTGATTCGTGTTAGTAGCATCTAAGATTAATTATTTTTGTTTTTTTTCATTATCAGGTGGCCATATGGTCCAAAGCAAGTCAGAAAGCTCTTGGAGGGTAACGTGCCTGGTTTGTTGTTAGTTATCTTTCTCCAATTTTTGTTTGCTATGGTTTCGTCATTTTCTTTATCATTTAGGAGTAAAACACCATTATGAATTAGATTTTGCTAACCATACTGCTACTGTCTTGTTTGAACGTATCTACTACTACGATTGAGACTGTTTGCTGACTATAATGCTCTGTCTTGTTTGAACTTACTGAATGTAATGATGGCTATATCTATGACTATGATTGGACTATTTAACCTGAGATATTTCCGTAATCTATCTGCTTTGGTGTCAATTTACACTGACACACGTGCACACACAAACAAATACTGCAGGTGTAATAAGACACTGGTCTTGGATTGTATATTGAAGTTGTGCAAAAATAAAAAAAATTATCTTTTATTTGTTAACTATTGGATTACATTATTACTAAATTTGTTAACGATGATGGCTATATATATTAATATAACTCAGTAAGCAATCATCTCATAATGCCTATCTAATAATATGAGAAAGTAGATGATGACGATAATTATAAGGTTAAAGCTTTGAAATTCATCTCATGATCCCCACTTTCAAGAGAAAGAGAGTTTCAGTGGAAAAGAATCTATCTCTATCTTAATATATAATATCAAGACAACTTTTCCAACTTTAAAATATTGGTTGGTAGAATGGGTCCAATTTAGGTCCCATTTGAGATTCCAATATTAAATTAACATAAATTCTAAACCTTCTCCACTTAAAATGATTTCTTAATAGCAAAATACTATTGGTTATTAAAGGATTATTAATAACAAAAACTATCTATACAATACTTAGAGTGGCTTTTACATACAAAATCTGTTTGGCTTCCAAATAGCACCAAATGACAAAATAAAATTAGTTGTTAATGTGACATTAATAAAAAACTATGGATCTATCTTCATATTCTAGCTCTTTCCAACTTTTGATGAGAGTTCAACAAACGACACAATACTATTGGTTGTTAGAATGGGTCCCATTTGAGATTTTAATATTAGGTTAACTTGAATTCTAAATCCTCCCCACTTAAAAGTAACTTCTTAATAACAAAATACTATTGGTTATTAAAGAAGTATTATATATACAACACTTAAAGTTACTTCTTAAAGTGATTTTTATATACAAAATCTGTTCAGCTTCCAAAATAGCCCCAAATGACAAAATGTAATTAGTCATTAATGAGGTGTTAATAAAAAAAAATATGGATCTATCTTCATATTTTATCTTAATATTAATATAAACTATATATTATCTTTTATCTTTTATTTCTTGAATATTAAGGTATAATTAAATAGATAAAATTATTTCAGCTGAAATTCCTGACAAAAATGCTGATGAGATTGGATACCCTGCGGTCCAAAATTATATGATGCATGGGCCATGTGGATATGATCGAAAAAATGTGTCATGCATGGTTTAAAATGTTTGCTCAAAGCATTTTCCAAAAAAATATTCAAGTGAAACAACTATTGACAAAAATAGTTTCCCTCTATATAGAAGTAATAATAGAAGAACAGTTTTAAGGAACAATGTAGAGTCGGATAATCGATATATTATTTCTTATAATCTATACCTTTTGGTCAGATTTCAATGTCATTGTAACACAAAATGGTGCAATAAATCAAGCTCAATTAAGTATATCTTTAAATATGTTAACAAAAGCTCAAATAGAAGTAAAGTTCTTCTAACAGAAAGTGACATTGTTGGACAAGGAAAATAAGGGTGTGCCATAAAAAATAGAAGTAAAGTTCTTCTAACAGAAAGTGACATTGTTGGACAAGGAAAACAAGGGAGTACCATAAAAAATGTTGATGTGATTAAACAATATTTATCTGCGTGTGAGGCAGCATGAAGAATAGTCAACTTTGAAATACAATATTAAGAGTCAATGGTTGAAAGAATGATTTTTCATTTAGACAAGAACAAGTACTATATTTTCCAGATCATGAGAATTTAACTACAATTGCGAACAAGTCAAGAATAGAGAAGACATGTTTACAAAATGGATGACAGTTAATGGAAAACACCCATCAGCAAATGAGCTCACATACGTCAATTTCCCATGAAAATGGGTTTGGAAGGGTAATTAAAAAAAGTGGAAGAAAAGAAAAAAAGGTAGAACAATTGGAAGATTATATTTTACACATCCATCAAGTGGAGAAAGATACTATTTAAGATTATTACTTAATTTTGTGAAAGGATGCAAATCTTTTGAAAATATAAGAACAGTTGATAGTTATTTACATAAAACTTATAAATATGCATGTCATACAAGGGGACTTCTCACTGATAGTAAAGAATGTTTTGACAATATTGTTGAATTTTCACTTTGGATTATTAGATATCAATTGCTTAATTTTTTTGCATCAATGCTAATTTTCTGTGAAATTTTAGATCTAACAAAATTATGGATGGATACATAACACATTCTTACAGATAATATTTTGTACAAGGAGCGGAAAAGATTAAAAGTACCTCAATTGGAGCTAATAGAACTACAATTGAAAGATGTAACACTCATTGAGATAGATGACAACCTTCGGAAAAATGATAAAAGTTTGGATGATTTTCCAGGATTGACTTTATCAGAAAATTCTACAAATCTTCGATTGGATAATTCATTGATAATGGAGGAGTTAAATTATTGTCGAGTTTCAGCATTAGAATATGAACACTTAGAAAATGGATTGAATGAGGAACAAAAAATTGTCTATGATTACATATTAAATTTCATATACTTGAACAAGGGTGAATTAATATTTGTAAATGAATGTGAAGGCACGGGAAAAACATATCTATGGCGAGCAATATTAACAAAAGTGAGAAGGAAAAATATCATTGGTTGTTGCAGCATCTGGAATTGTAGCCTTACTTCTACCAGGTAATGTAACAGCTTACTCCAGATTTTGTTTAACATTGGATATCACAGATCAATCTACATGCAACATTAAACAGGGCAGCAAAATTGCTACTATACTCCAAAAAACGTAACTTATTATATGAGATGAACCTGTTATGACAAACAAGCATTGTTTTGAAGCCTTGGATAAGACACTAATGGACATCTTGTGCCTGCAAAATGAAAATAGCTCAAACTTGCCTTTTTGACCAATGACAATGTTACTAGGTGATGATTTTTAGCAAATAGTACCTGTAATAAATGAAGGTAGTAGATCAGAAATAATGAACTCTTCTTTTAAGAGATCCTTATCTATGGCAGCATTTCAAAGTCTTCTATCCCAGGAACAATATGAGGCTACAAATATAAAATGATGGATTGTCCTCAAAATGTGAATTGGAAGCATTCAACAAACGGATTTTGGAAATAGGTGATGGAATAAATAGTGTGCCAAATAATGATACCTCAACCAGAATACCTGAAAAATTTATTCTTCCGCATACCTTGAATGATTTACAAGATATGGTCAAGGAAATATACCCGGATATTAATTCACATCTACATGATATTGATTATTTTACCAATAGGGCTATACTTTCAACAAAAGTTGATACAACACATGATATCAACACTTATATATTGGATGTTATTGAAGGTGATGAAGTGATTTACTATACTTCTGATTTAATATCTAAAATTGAAGGTGACATTTTAGACTAGAATTTATTATATCCCATAGAGTATTTAAACCCTTTGAAATTCAAAGGATTACCAAACTATGAATCACGATTGAAAATTGGTATTCCGATGATTCTACTACGAAATTTAAACCAATCTATAGGTCTATGCAATGGAACATGGATGACGATCACACATTTGGAATTGTGGACAATAGAAGCCAAAGTTACGACAAACATCAATATTGGAGAGAAGCATCTCATACCTAGAATTATAACATCTCCTATTGAAAAAAAATTGCCTTTTACTTTAAAACAACCGATATTCTCATATGGTCAGTTTTATGTGACAATCTCAAGAATAACTAACACCTCGAGGCTTAAAGATTATCTTTGAAGATAAAGAACCAAATAGAGCTCATAAAATCACAAATATTGTCTACGACGAAATATTTGAAGACATGTAAGTTATTCCACTATTTATCTTACTTTTTACTACTTATATTTTTACGTCAAATTGGAATCATAGTTATATTTGAAAACATACACATGAATCAACAAAATTATCTTACATACTTATTTTATTTCAAGTAACTAAAATAAAAACTTTGGCACGTGTCATTGCAAGCTTAAGGTAAGTAATTAATTACTTGATAAATTGCCATAGATGAGAAACTCATGAATATGATAATATTCATTTTATTTATTAGTTTATTATTCTTTGTATGTGTGTGTGTTGGTATATCTATTTATGTACTAAAGCATCGAGTCATTAAAGTCAATATTATTAAATTTAGAAAGCAAATAAAATTAACCGCACCTCGCAATTTAAATATAACTATCCAAGAATAATCCATATATTTTTATTTTTTATTTATATATTTTTTAAATTTAAATAAGAATAAAAATAGCTTCTAATATCAATAGATTTAACTGCTCCGTGCAACACACAGGCATGCTCGAGTTGATATAAATGCGAAGATAAGTAATCAATGATATAAAATCTATGCTGCCCGACCCCAGCCTAGCTGAGATATGGTAATGATGATACTGCTGCAAATTTCGTTTTTACTCTTCGTGAGTCATTATAATTTTGTAGACAATCATCTATCCTTTAAATCCTTGGTTCAAGTTTATTTCTGTTGGGACTAATGTTGCATTTCGGTTTGTTTTAAAACAACTGCAAAAGTGGATTTATTTAGTTTTCACTCCTGAACAGATTCCATCTTTGTTAGAGTTTACGAGGAAAGGATTGACTTAATGAGAGCTGTGATCATTGGAGCAGCTGTACTCATTATCATGATGGTCTATTCTTTTTTGACATCCTCTTTCCCTCCACTTATCCTCATGCTCCTCCGGTATGTAGTATCTCCGTCCTTTGAAATAGTTTTAATCCACTTGTACAGTGCCAGCATTGACCAAAACCTGGGATGCTTTTGAAGATGTATTGCATGTTGATGTCCTTTCTACCACTTGACTGATTTCTACATGTTTTGCACATGCTTATCCTATTTGTTCTCTTTTCATTTGACATGTCACAGCATCTGCACTACCACTCTGGTGGGCTTCGACTGAATCCCAACTTGTACACTTGTGGAACGGTCTGCCTAGGCCTTTAGAACACGTGGAGTGATAGGCAGAGTGAAATGTGGACACCTGGAAAATCGACTATACTACAATCTTGCTTTCAATCCAGGCACTGGTATTAAATGAAAAGCCCTACTTTAATGAACCAGGATTGGCACCTTTTGCTGGGTAAGCGAAAATGGAGTTGATGTCTGAAGATTAAAATGAAAACACATTTATATTGTCCTGTAAGGCTATGATGTATGCGCTGAGAAAACCACCTAAGCTGTAATTTCAACCTTCTATGTATGTGTGCATTCAGTCTTGTGAGGGATGCTACCTGCTGGGCACTGATATGTGAACTTACAATTATATATACTTGTATAAAAGAAGATATATAAAATTATAATGACCCGTTATTTTTTAACATAGTGTCAGTCTAGCTGGCCAAGTGTTACTCAAAAATATAACTAATTGACCCGTCCCAAACAGACCGGATGTTATTTAAATACTACATAATTTCTAGTAAAGCAAATAAGTTTAACTCATTAAAATAATTGTCTCACATTTTTTGATCGTTTTTCATAGTCATATTTATATTACAAAAGAATAAAAAATGAAGTTCGTTCATTATCCTTTCACCAAAACCTGAGTTTGTAAAAGAATTCCTAACCATATTTTTATTCCTTCTTAGATAAGCTAAAATCAAACAATCTTGATTGACTTACATACCTAAGTCGTGATCAAGCTCAATATAGTTCTATGGGCTCTTAGGACATGCTGAGATTACGGGCTCTCAGGTCATTCTGAGATTATGGGCTCTCGGGTCATTTTGAGATTATAAACTTCTCCTTCTTTCCCGTGCTTTTCTCTTCTCCTCACCTCATCTTTGGCACAAAAAAACCAAACCAAACAATCTTTTTCTTCAACCCAACCAAATCATATTCTTCCCTAATCCCCCACATCGTTGTCCATCATCAAGCCCCATGCGTAGAACTCATGACACGCGTACCGGACACGTAGATGAGATGTTAGAACGTTGCCAAGGAGAGAGTAATCGAGAGAAAAAATAAAAATGATAGATGGGGTCAGAAGAATTTTTTCCTCCCTCCATTGAATGGCTGAAGTGTGATATATATAAGTATAAAAAAAATGAATGACCACCTAAGAAATCAAATAGTTGTCTAAGAAAACAAACGATCAATGATAAAAGCGAACGGTCAATAAGAAAGCGAACGGTCAATGAGAAATCAAATATAAAAATGAATGGCCACCCTGGTTCGAATCGCCGGTTTTAACCGAGTAGAATCAACCGGGTAGAAAATATGACATAATTAATCATAACAATTTTCTAACGTTCGATCCTACCCCGATCGAGTCGAAATTTTTTTTTTTATTATTTTATTTTATTTTTTTCTACCGTCTTTACAAAAATGGACAGGTTACTTTGTATGACCTGACTTGGATGACAACAATTGTTTGATTTGAAGTGGTGACCCTAGCAAAAGTCGAGAAGTTTTTATCTTTTTGAAGCGCCTAGATTTTGAATTTTATGATGTGAATTCAATTTTATTATTCTGACTGATGGTTCTTCCCGTTTGCTAAATGTGACAGCATTTTGAAGACTTTTTGATGGGGCATTTTTGCAAACGCGGCCACCAAATTTTGGATGCATGGAAGGCATATATGAATGGTTATCAGGTTGCGACTGTGGCAAGTGGTGAGATACAAGGCGTAGACAGGGGCAATGAGAGTTGCATATCAACTCTTCGGGCACCAGTTGGTCAAATTTTTCCTCGGCTCATTCAGGCCTTCAGGGAAGAATTCCAAGTCGTCGCTTGACTTGTGATAGTCCTTGACAAGCCTCAAACATATAAGCCACACGACTTGCAATTATCTACCAAACTAGCCTCATCCAATTGAGAGCTTCAATTGAGGTGGATTATATTATATGAAATATGGACTCCTGGATTATCATAATCACCTGGATTGGGCTCGAATTTTGGTAAACATTCTGTGTTTGATATGTAGCTTGCACATAATTAATTTGAAGTATAAAAAGCTTCGAGATATTTTATGTTTTAAAATTTTCCTTAGTTGTAATATGCTTTTTAATTACAAAATTTAGGAACAGAAAACACACACTTGCATCAAAACAAAGAATAACACTACTAATTATATTCATCTTAAAACTATATTTAAGTCTGAAATTTCGTGGGCGCCTACGAATACTGACAAACACAATCCTATTTCCATAAGCTTTTCAACCGTGTTTTCATATTTAATTTTTTTTCAAATTATAAATAAAATTTCCGTTTGAACAGTTTAGGAAACAAAAAGAAAAACTCCCGCGAAAATAACGTATACGAAATAGCATTTCCATGCAAGGGTACTTTCGTAGACTTTCAAATCCTCTTCATATCTCATCACCGAGCTCACTCTCTAACCTTCCCACCGTGGCGGCAAAGCTCGAAGCTTCACCTTCTACTCCGTCTCCTCTTCCCCATTCTCAATCGAAATCAACAACTCCGTAGATTTTTCGATCATGGATTCTCTTCCTCTTCGCCTCGTACCTCGCCGATCTATATCTTTCTTCCATCTCCTTCCACGCTCCCTACGAGGAGCACTGCAACTCCCTCGTCCACATGCCTGGAGAAGTCCGCGATCGACTTTTCCGGCCAGGTTCGCTCGAGCAACAATGTGGGTGCTTCAAAGGCGGCGAGCAGCTCTTTGCGGTCCCCTCGTCCGCCTATCTCTTGCCGCCTCTCGTCTATAGCTCCATTCTCGACCATGTCTTTGGCATCTAGACTACTCTCATTCTCCGCGGCGACGCTGTCTACAACGAAACATTCAATCAGTCAAGGAGGATCGTCCGTCAGAGGAGCCAAGTGAGGTTCAATCTGACTGGCTTCTGGTCTGAATCTTTGGGGAGGATGTGCTTGGTGACCAGCGATTATGGATCCTAGGATCAAGGTGAATCTTTTTCTGTAGTTTTAAAGCTCAATTATCCCAATTCCAATGATGCTTCGACGATCAAGACGTATTTGCTTTCTGGCTCGATTGAGAGCTTGAGCCACAGTAATAGTCCCAAGTACTTCAATCCAATTGCTTTGCTGTTTTTCTCTCCAAATAGTTATCAATGCACTCTCTTGTCTGAGGCTAAAAAGGTTGCTCTGCTGTTCACGATGGCAATTTAAAATCTCTTAGCCTGCAGAAAGAAATGGGATTTTGCTCCAATTTCTGGGAGTTGTCGAATCGTAAGTTTCGGATGGAATACCCCGGTAATTGCAGAGAAGGGAAGTGTGGACTTTTTGGAGAAAGTGAAGGTTTTTTGCCTACTTCCATGTCTATTTATTGCCCCTAATTGCGTGGAACATAAGAAGTTGCACCTGATAGTAGAGTTTAGCAAAATAATGGTTGTCGAGGATGGACATGGAAGTGATCATGAGTATCATCACACTCACTTTGTCATGCATTTTCACTGCTTTGCAGATCTTCCATGTGAGGAGGCACCGAGATGTACTTCCCTCCATATCACTTCTGATGCTTCTTGGGCTATCCCTCGGGCACATCATATGTTTGGTTTGGAGCTTAGGTGCATTCCTCTTTAACAGGCCTAATTTGCAGAATGTTCCTTTGGAGAGTGGAGGATGCGTTGAGGTGAATGTAGCTATAGTGATAGTTGTCACATTGGTTGCCTCCCTCTTGCAATGTCGTCTTCTCCACTTGGCCTGGTCTCATAGAATATTGGTTGAGGATACGAAAGTCGACTTTTGGGTGCCTGAGACGAAGGCTCTTTTGATATGCTTACATGTGCACGCAATTGGAGGTTTAGTTGCCTGCTCCGGCCTTTGGAACAGGTCGTCCATGTTTTATGTTTTTGGAGATGTTAGGCATTGGCACTTTGAGCACTCTGTATTGTGGGAAAATCTAGGATCTTACTATGGCTTGTTTCTGGATGCTTCTCTCGTGCCCCAAATTTTGTTCAACTTATTCCTGAACTCGAGTGAGAAGGCACTCTCACCATCTTACTACATTGGAACAACTGCTGTTAGAACATTCTGACATGCATATGGTGTATAGAGCTCATCACTATATTCCTCAAACCCATGCTTCCAACATTTATGCCAGCTCGAGTGGAGACCTCTACTTTTCTGCTCGGGATATCACTCTACTAATTGCAGGGCCACTCTTTGCCTTCGGTGTCTACTTGCAGCAGAGATATGGTGGAGCTTCCATCCTTCCCCGGACATTTAGACGACCTTCTGATGATAAGAGGATGCCCGTTGCTAATTTAGACATGGCAATCTGAAGTCACACCCAAAAACATGGGAAATGGTGGCTGTTTGGCGGTTCATATATACGCTCATGTATTAACATGTTCTGTATTATTTGTTTTGAGAAGTGAATAGAGTGACCAAATTGTGTATCTGGAGCTCAATAAACCAACGAGAAAATAAAGATGCCATGAGAACACCAATAACTAGAAATGAACCAACAGCCAGACATTTCGCTTAAGACAAAAAATTGGCCTAATCAATTATGGTTCCGGAGTTTTTGGAAGTACAAGTCATCTTTCATTTCTAAAAAAGTACCTGGCCTAGATATTCATGCAAAGTGTGGCTTCGCCTCCATGAAAACCAGAGCATCCGCCATTCACAGTATTAGACTAGCATAGATTACACATAAACTTGCAACTCAAATTTTATAATCAACAAGTTAACTATTTATTCCAAGTAACTATAGCATCGATATCAAGCAGAGTATGAACTCTGTCAAAATACATCAAACTCTTAATTAAATTCTACAATCTTAAATATTGGAACATGGGGGAAGATGACACTAAAACCACTATCTTTTCCTCCTGGCCAAGTAGCGATGGACCCGCTGGTGTTTTAATATTGCCCAAACCAAGTGTCTAAGAGAAAATTCCGGCCACAGAACCTCGGTAGCAATCAAATTGCAAAAACTCGTCTGCCACAGAAGGAAATTGCTCAGTCGACTTTCCCCAGACGTTCTAATCAACATATCAGGATCAGGGATCCCAGCTGTATACATATGACTTTCTAAATCTAAAATTTTAATGAAATCGCTTTCTGGGTCTTCCAATGAAGTAGACCCAAGTCCATTATTCAGGTTCTTTTGTTGAACTTTTTCCAATCTTTCCCTGCAAGATTCTTGAACAGAATGGACAATTTCATGGGTACAAGTATATGCCACACAGACAGATAGCACTACTCTTTTGTTCTTAGCTGTTGATACCATAATCTTCTCAGCTGCTAGCTTAACAGGTGCGCTCAAAAGATCCAAGTTTCCCATGAAATTAATCTTAATCCCGTAACCGTTCAATATACTCTTTTCATTGAGTAAATCTTCCATTTTCTCTAACATCAATTCCATAAGACGATCAACTTCTTCAGGGCTTCTCTTAAAGTTGTCTATACTAAATGCATAGATGGTTACATACTTCACACCAAGTTCATAGCAATATTGGAGTATGGACATGAGGGCCAAAAAGCCTGCTTGGTGACCTGCACCTGCCTTCAAATTCTGATTCCGTGCAAACCTTCTGTTTCCATCCATAATGAATGCAATGTGCTGTGGGATGGGACCAATTGACAGAACCTTGGATAGAACATCACGAAAGAAATCCCACAAATACTTTAATAATCTTTGCAGGAAACTTCCTCCACCACTTTCTCCCATTACTGTCAAACTATACAGGATCTGAAATTAAGGGGGGGGGAAATCAATAGAAAGAAAACATGGGCATGTGAAATTAAGTTCTTTGGAGAAAATAAACAACGTTGCAGTTTTATAGCTCTTCAACTCAAAACACAACAAAGTACCTACAAATGCAGTGGATCCAGCAATAATAACAAGGCATGTAAATTGAAAGATTATCTATTTCAAAACAATTTGAAGTAAAAGTTAACAAACTAGGAGGATGATTTAATCAGAAAAATTTGCACATTAATTCTTCTATGTCTAAGGACAGAAGTAAAAAGAAAATTGCAATAGCTACCTACCAAAGTAAAACATCAATTGTTACACTAAGATCACGGGGACAAAAATCCTAAAGTAGGATCCATGTGAACCACATTGAACAAACTAATTGAATTGACCACGACTATTCTGGTATGACACCAATATAATATTCAACCAGGGTTTCACTTATCGCTCTCGGCAAGATCCCTGTCTCGGGAGATGTCCAAGATGGAACACCTCCCCAAGAAGGGAAGGATAGAGGGAAGAGGAGGAAAGGGGGGAGGGAGAAAGAGAAAGGGAAGTGAGAGGGCGTAGGATGGTGGCGGTGGGGAGGAGGGGAATGGGTTGGTGGCAGGGTGGGCGGGATCGGGGGAGGGGGTGGGCGTTAGTGGCGAGCGGAGGGGGTGGGCATTGCGGCAGGTTGAGGGGGGCCAACATCAGGTGGAGAGGTGGGCGGCGGCACTGGTCGAGGAGGTAGACGGTGCCGATTGTATATATATATATATATATAGAAAAAGTCTAGTATGAAGTCTAGTATGAGCTGCAAGAAAGCATCTCTTACATGTTTTGGCCATTAGATAGACATCGAGAAGCGTATTTCTCATCTCAACGTTAATCTAGTGGTGATTAATACTATGAGCTGCCTGCAAGCAGCTCATAGTAGAACGATATATACACACACACACACACACACACACACACATACACACAAAGTCTATGGTTTAAAACTTATTGTTTTTGTATGTCCTAATTGTATTTTTTTAGTGTAAATTTCACAAAGTATATTAAACAAAACAATTAGAAGACAAAAATATATAATTATTATACAAAATATATAAAAATTGGATGTGTCATTAGGTAAAAGGGTCATCTAATTATGATTTTATGAATAAAAATATTAATTTGAATGTTAATTTAAACTAAAATTTCACATAAATTGCATGCATTATATATTATATATTTGTTTATACTAGCATTTCCGAGATCCAATTATTTCCAAGATCTCTCCGGGATCTTTTAAACTTTCCAATACTGAGTCCAAAACTGAAAGGGCAAACCTTGTATTCAACACACCGTTTTAAACTCCTACAACTACGGGTAAAACTTCCCACTTACCATTCAATTCTTGCCACTCTTTTGCAAAGTAAGACACTTGTAAAAGAAAATTGAAAAACTAATGCTATTTGGCAATGAGACTTAAAATCATTAAAAAAAAAAATCCCTCATAAATAACCAATTCCATCATAATAAAAAAGAAACAAAAGATTCACCAAAAACAACTTTCACAAAGATTTAAAGCAGACTCTTATTAAAGGCATAATTTTTTTATATAAAGGACTAGAGATGTAATTCGCTTTCACTTCCACATGACAACTTCCATCACAATCTAAAAGAAATAGATGAGTTGTTCACTAATTAAGCAAGAGCAACGGCACAAATATAGAAGAAGCTAGACCACCCTCACCTTATCAACAAAAAACATAAGATCATCCCACAATCTACTCCACCATTTTAAACACCATACCTTGCAAACACTTGCATCAATCACTCAACAGTATGCAAAAAACTCCAAAACAGACTCAAATCGTTCCAACAAGAAAAACCTCATCTTTACGAAATAAAAGTTGAAATGATTTTTCCGTTTGATTGCAAGGTGTCATCTACGTTGACACATATATACACCCATATGCAAACATGAATGATTTTTTCAGACGCTGATCATCCCCCAACAAGCGGCAAGTGGACAAAGTGATGGGCGCCACCAACAAAAAATGTTAAAAGGGATATAGACATTACCGGCGTTTTAATATCGGCCAACCAAAGCATCCAAAAAAACGGAGTCTTTCTTTGTTGAGAAGAGGAAGCAAGATCAGGGATCCACTGCCTTGGTCATGGTAAACTCGGTCTAGCCTAGCCGGCTTAAATCAAGAGGAGCAGAGAAGAAAGGAGGAGAAATGAAGGTTGGAAGAGACCAAATCTATTGTCTGTTGACATGAAAAGATAAATAGCTGCTAAGTTGCCTTCGTGAAATGAAAAAAAGATGGGGAGGGAGAAGTGGGAGGTTTGGCCCTGGAAATAGTTAGTACGATGCAGAGTTCGTTATATCAGATTACTAATACAAATAAGATTCTTGAAAACCCTGTACGTATGGAAGTTTTGTATGCATCACATGGTACACATTAGACCCGATAAAAAAATACAAAAAAAACTCAACAAATTTAAAGAAACCATAATTTGAATTCAACTTGTCATGTTAAAAAAGGATACTCTAACTAGGGGTGAGCATTCTGTTTGGTCGGATCCAAATGGGCCGAACCAAATTAATCGAATTACAATTTGCAGTTGGATAACTCCGTCAATGCTTCTACATTGCTCGTCCCAAACCAAGATTAGGGCTGCTGAACGAGCGAGCGAGCCGAGCTCGCCTTGTACTCAAACTCAAATCGAATAGCTTGAAGTTCGTTCAAACTCGACTCGAGATTGAACGAATTTCGAGCATATATGCTCAAAATCAACTCAAATATTTCTAATATTATTTGAGCTTGATTCGAGCTCGAATACACTTAAACTGTTTAATTTTGAGGAGCTCAAGGGAGTTCAATACCAGCTCGTTCAGGAGCTCGAAACCAGCTCGTTTGAAAGCTCGAAAATAACTTATGAAAAATATATAATTATATATAATTTTGGAGACAATTATAAAATTATAGCGATTAAAAATTAACAAAATAGTCTATCATACTCACAATGTACTCATCACCCATCAAACAATCAACAATCCTTATCACAATAAAAATATCCCTACCTCATCCTATTCACATCAATTTTATTATATTTTTTTAAATTATGTTGCACTCAACTAGCATGATCAAATTTAATTTACTTAATTAGATAATTATAAATTATTAAGCATAACTCAAATCATACAAATATCACTTCATCCACTATCACCATTTATCACCTCAAACAATCAATCCTACCATGCCGTACTAATAATTATCAATTTTAAATAACTAAATAGGACGTAATTATACCTCGTGTCATAGGCAATCAGCGATTGCTAGGGTATTATCGCACATCTCGGAGCACGTCTGGGTCCTCGAATTCACTGCTCGGCCGCGCCCGAATTGGGTTCAACTGGATGAGTTCCCCAGAAAATACAGTGAAATTCAGCGAATCCAGTTTTCCGACAAGTTCAGGCAGCTTTCAAGCGACTTTCCGGCCGTTTTCCGGCTTCGACTACAGGCGGTAAGGCGGTGATATGGTGTACCGTGGCACTGTCTCGGCTAGCCCGACGGGTATACAACGTCGACAAGGTCGGTGGAGGCGGCGGCTAGCCGGAAAAGGGCAAAGCAGGTGCGGTCGGTGGTGGGATGACGAGATCCGGCCGGGATGATCGGCGCTGGGCTCCGCTCCGGTCGGCGAAGGTCGCCGGAGGGTCGGTGACGTTGAGGCGGCGACTGGATGGCGGCGGCGACGGTCGCCTGCTGTGGGATCGGCGACGGGAGTGCGGCGCGGTAGCGGCCGCTTCGTCGCGTCGTGGAGGCCGGGCGACGGCCAGACGGCGGGGGGAATCGTCGGCGATGTTCTGGCGGTGGCCGGCGGCGTCGTTCGGGGGTGGAACGGCGGCCGGAGGCGCGTAGGCGACGGAGAAGTA
>JAVDBV010000324.1:0-13085 GCA_032619315.1 Piper longum
GGCTGCGACGGCAGGAGGATGCGAGTGGTGCGTATTCCTATACCAACCTCAGTTTTGGGTTTTTTTCCAGGTGGGTGCGCTGTTTGAACCAGAGGGTGGACAATTTCTTATTGAGGGAATCCGTAAAGGAAATTGTGTCCAATAGAAATGTCAAGTTGGATGCAAGAAAGTGGTGAGGCCTATTGATGCTAATTGGGTGTGATAAACGCACTTGGCATTATAAAACAAGTTTAAGGGGGAGTGTTGAAATATAAACTTGTTTTAAACTCAAGTTTATATAAAACTCAATTCAAAACAATGAAGCCTAATTCAAAGAAGCTTCTAATGTTTTGCACATGCTAAATTATAAATCAATGTTAAGTATATGTTAGGTGTAATTTTTATTGAATGTAGAAGTCAATGTTAGGTATGTGTTAGGTGTATTTTTGTAGTTTGTATTGATCTTGAGTTAGTATAAATACCCATCTCATTGTGTGTTGAAAACAAGGAAGAATAAAAAAGAAAGCAAGAAGCAAAATTTCTACAATGTAAGAATTCAGAATTGAGTGTGAAAAGGTTGTTTGGAGAAGAAAATGAGAGTTTGTGTTTTTGTATCTGATAAGAGTATTTTCTTGTCAACAAAGTTGTGATTTTGTATTTGATAAATGCGATATTGATCATCCAGTAATTTGCTTTTACGTTTTGAATAATGTTATTGGACAAGTTGATAAGAAGAAGTACCCGGACACGGTTTTGATGCTGCATGCGTACCCTGCTTGATTTGTGTTATACACTAACTTGGCCAATTCAAGAAGCTGAGGGTTCTTCTCGTTTCTTTCATATTCGTCGATGGACCATCTTGCATCTAGTTTCGGATTTCTCCAATAGTAAGGATTCTCAAGCCCGTGCTTCACAAGCCTTTGAAGCTGAGAATTTGGGTTTCCTCTGACCAAATACTGGCTTAGGTGCCGTGCTGCGAAAGATCTGGCGTCGTCCAACAGTGTCTCCCCTTCCATGGCAAGATAGGAGGCATCATAGAGACTCAAAACTGCCCTCGTATCGTCCTTTAAAGTTTCCATAAAAACACCGTTCTTATCCAAGTAAGGAGTAAAATCATCTGCTTATGAATCAAACTAACATAATATTATTACATTTGGAAAGTACCAAGATCATGCCATGGAGTTTATGAAAAAAAAATGTAACAATTAGGAAGATGACTAATTAAACAATATTATTGGTTGACGTTAAAGGTAGTAAATTAAACTTCAAAGGAGAAAACTATTATATAGTTAAACTCATGCTTGTCTTCATGAGTACCTTGAGGAATCATATGACCATGCTGTCGCAATATCCTAAATCTGAGAGCAGTGTAATCTAAATCATCTTCCTTTCTTTGGTTGATAACTCTCTTCTCCAAAACGTCCTTGATCTCCTCCTCAAGGAGATTGCCCAACCCCAAGCGTTGAAGAGTGTCAATGAGCTGAAGGCTGCTAATTGCGTCTCCCTCCTCTTCCAACAATAAACTTCTTGCATAATCCTTCATCTTCTCGGCCTGCTTTACGTATTTTTCTTCCTGCAAAAAGAATTGAGTCATACTTACCATGATACACCATCTGGACCCTGTTAAATTAACTAAATAAGCAAGTGATCACAAGTGGTTTTCGAATTCTACCCCGTATCCACTCCGTAGCGATTGAAGAAAATCATTGTCACAGATTGCCGGCTTATAATCGGCTGATCTTCGTTGAGGCCCCGTCTCTAGTTTGTCGACTGCTACATTCTTCTTCTGAGTATTACTGCACTTAGCTACGCATGAATAATTGGATATCCTTCCTTTGAGTTGTAATTGTACAGAAGAGGGCAGAGCTGGAACTGCAAGATGGAGTGGGCGGATCAAGCTAAGGGCAGAAGCAGCCATGGCGTCTACCGGAGAAATTGTGAAGTCTCGAGTATCCTCCCATCTCTCCACTTTTATTTTATAGATTTAACAATGCGTGACTTGCCTGCTACTTGTTAGGCACAAGTAGACGTCAACCAGGGCCAGGGCCGCTGCTTGTTCAAAAATTTCTTCATTTAATGTCATTTCCGTGTAAGTTAATTAATAATTTATTTCTCCTGAACATGGAGAACGTAAATGAATATGACATATATGTATTTAGATTCATTATAATTATCTTTTAACTGTCCCAGCCATTTGCTCTTAATGAAGGGAATATTTTCCCCCTTTTTATGTATTAAAAAAATAAAAAAAGGTGAATTTTTTTTGCACTCATTAGAGAACACACATAAGTAGATCATATAAAATAATCATTATTATTTTGTACTCTTATTTAGATGTAATCATATTTAATTTGTATACAAAATAATTAATTTAATATTATTTTTATATAAAATATGTTAAATATAACTACTTTTATTTAATAAGGTTGATTATTTTAAAATTTCTATATCATTTACACTATTTACACGAAAAACAATTTGAGTTCCGATCTTAAACAACATATAAACGATTATGATTATACGATTTCCCATAGTTTAGGGAAGTGG
This sequence comes from Piper longum, assembly GCA_032619315.1. NCBI lineage: Eukaryota > Viridiplantae > Streptophyta > Magnoliopsida > Piperales > Piperaceae > Piper > Piper longum. Next base: position 2,527 of record JAVDBV010000324.1, read on the forward strand.
GATGCCAGTTCGATCGCGGCCATATTTGATGACTCGGTGAGGGCAGTGCAAATACCTCTACTTGCCTGTGTGACTTAGAATTGGTCACGATTCCCGGTTCATGACGAATGGGCCAAAGTCCAAACAAACTTCAAGCATTGAAAAAAAATTCATTTCGAAGAAATGTCTGAGAAATAACGAAAATGTTTGAAAATTAATCGATATAGGTAAAATAGAATTATAAACATTTGACATATATAAACACAATTATTTCAATAATATTACACACATAATCACACATTAGTAAAATATGTGACAATTCATCAAAATTTTAAGCTTAGTTATTATTTATGAGATTGATAGCATCAATAAGGTAATGAAGATTTGGGTGGTCTCATGTATCCAGTCTAATATTGGTTAAGTCATGTCTTAGTATGTTGGTACCTTGCTTATTTTAAATAATAATCACATTTTTTATGATGAATACACTTCAGAAATCCTAATAGGGAGTATGACATGTTTTACTAATTAAAACCTATATATAATAAATATATTAAAATATTAATACTATAAAAAATAAGTGTTCAATATTTCATATTACTATTCCAATAATAATAATAGTCGAGTCAATCACACCAATTTAAGAATCAATTTAAATCATTAAATGATTAAATCTAATATATAAAAATATATTTAACATTTTATAATAATAATTAAATACAAATTCTCAATCAAGTCAACCAAACCATTATAACAATCAATATAAAATATTAAATACTTATCATTCAAAAAAAATATTAACAACATTTTTAAAATAGAAAAAAGAATACCCAAGCACAACTTATTTTAAAACAATTTTTTTTCACAAAAAAACTTTTTTATTCTATTTGTCACGTTATATATGCGGTTGATATCCCAATCATACATCGTGAATATCACTTCGCGAGTGACTCTCGCTCGGCTGCTCCCGGATACCGAAATATGGAGAAATTTTACAAAATTGAAAACAATGCTTCAAAATATAAAGACATTTAAAAAAATAAAAAAAAAGAATAAAAGAGTATGATTCACACGTCGGCCCACGATGGAGGTTAACATGCGCCAAACTTTTCTGGGCCCACTTGCCTCGAGTCATAAATGTGGCTCCCAATGATTTGGGGCTACATCGTCAGCCTTTATTTACACAAATGACAAATAGTCATACCCGTTCTTCTCTGCTCATCTACGTTTATTAATAAAAATAAAATTTGATACAGATATGACATTAAAAATATAAGAATCAATCAATTAAAATACTACAAAAATTTTAAAAATACAAGAATATTATTTTTGACATAGGGCATAGGTTTGAATTTTTTTTAACCTAAATTTCTTTAAAAAAATAATAATAATAAAATATTATAAACGATAGTAAAATATCTCTCTCGCAAACTATCGTAATTTGAATATCACTATCCTTAATTTTTTTTAAACAATAATAAAAATATCATTTACGACAGAAGGTCATAGGTTCGACTGGCTAACCTTAATTTTTAATTTCTTATTAATAAGAATATGACTAATTATTTTGACAAAAATATAATAAAAAATTAATCATTTTATTTATAATTCATTATTTTATTCAAATAAAATATATCTTGTAAAGTTAATCACAGTCAATATTTAAAATATTAAATTATTATAATTTATTTTATTATTTAATAAGAATTTATGTATAAAATAAAAATTTAGTTAGTATGAGGCGCGTGAGTGACATCTTGTCTAATATATAATAATATATTAATAGCAACGTGCATGTCGCAATTCGCACGTGTCCCCATCGTTACTGTATTAGTGCTAACTCTAAAAAATATAAATGAAAAAAAAAAGACGCAGCTGGTGTCCAACATGGAATTAGACATTAGACAAAGGTCATGGAATGCATGCAAGAGATAGAGTGAAAATTTGATAAAACAACCGAGCATGCATGTATTAATCCTTAATTTATATGCTCTCTCGTGAACATTATAGATGGTCCATTTTGTGCTTATCTCTCTTCTGGCGGGATCCACCTTTAGTCCATGAATCACGGTGTTCTATTATAGCAGACAGCTTTCCTAGCTGTATCACATGGAAAGGGAACGTGTGAGAGTACAATGTATGGGGGAAAAATGGGAACTGCCCCACCTTAGAGATTCAAAGAGGTCACCCACAACGTTGTCCATGAGATGTCTTCCCGGTTGGCGCCTGTCACTAAGGGGAGCAGCTCACAGGGGAATTGTCAAAATATAAATTACAGGAAGATTGGAAGATGGGGAGTAGCAAGACAATGCAAATTTTTATCTTTTTTGAGATTGAAAGTGATAATGTGTCTTCCCCTTAGCTACTATCAGAGAGAAAAATCTCCTCCAAAAAGAAAATTTTGAGTATTTCCACAACATTAAAGAAGGATGATGGATGTTTTTATTGGAAGAAAATATAGGAAATTTCATTAATTGAAGAGGACTGGAAGGAATTGGCTTATACATTAGGCAGCTACAAAAAAAAAAAACACTTTTGCCCACTTTAAAAGTGGTACAACGTATTTAAGATTAACATGAGTATACTACCGTGGGAAAAATAAAGTCCCCAATATAATTTTAAAAACCATGGGATAATATGTCAAATGTACATATATCCATAGGATTATAGTTCATGAATTATGTTGTTACCGAGTATATATACTTTAAAGATATTTTTTTATAATAATTTTTAAGATTATTTTGTGTGATACACTTTTCTCCACGGTAATATAGCCTACGACAAACTTAAGATACTCCAAGCTTTTTGAAACTGATTAAATATTTGATGAAAGAGGCAAGTAAATTTAGGATGAAGATGCAACCTCCCGTGACACAAGAAAAGTGACCGGGAATATAAAAAGTTTTAAAACCATTCCCTTAATAGAAATTTGACGACTACTCTAAAATCATGGGCTTGAATATATGCAGGTCAAGCTCGATTGATCTAGGGCAATGTGAGTGAAAACTTAACAATTTTATTATTGACATGCACGAAAGTAGGAACTTTTGGAGGTGATGAAAATTTTAACTTATTGTCTCTAGGATGGGAAAAGGCTTTATCTTTCCTGTGCCTCTTAAAAGATGAAAATTATTTCAAACCTTTCATGTGGGTTTCTGTAACAAATCACTTTGCAAAGTAAAAAATCACAACCTATAATTTTGGTAAGAAAAGGTTAATAATATTTTATGGTGATGAAATTCACAATCCTAATAATTTTGTATATATATATATATATATAGAGAGAGAGAGAGAGAGAGAGAGAGAGAGATTGTGATGTGTTATTGCTTGAGCTGAGTCATTCCCACATTTCATACACTTGGCCCTAATAAAAACTTAGTACATGAATTCATGCTAAGGTAATCCAGTTTATTAATATAAGAAAATTAAAGGTCATGTTCTAATGAAAAGTAGGAGATTAAATCAATCAAAATACAATAAAATCAAAAGAAAATAAAATCATAGTTTCTCTACTCATTTAATTCGAATTTACTTTATAATTAAAGTTGATTTTAAGATTTTAGATCATAATAACCTATACTATTATTCACTGAGAGTCTATATCTACAATAACAAGTCTCTTTAATATAGATCCCACATAACATGACTTCTTCCCTACTATTGTTAAACCTTATTGTGATATGATAACATTAAAACTCTCTTAATGATACTTAATGTCTCACAATTATCTTCGAAGATCAATGTTTTTGCGACTTGAAGTTTGATGGTATTAAAGGAAGAATTTGGCATATACTTCTGTCGAGATTTCAGCCAGCCGAATTTGCAGCCACAAGGGAAGAAAAGTTCAAGTGTGGAATTCGGCATCACAACGGTACCGAAACCCACGTCAACAAGTCACAAAATTCGAGAGAAATGTGTTAATGGATGTTCAATAGAGACATCAGCAACCGAAGATGACTGAACTTCTTAGCAAAGGCATTTACTCTTGTTATGAAGAGATCAACAAAGCCTTTGGCAAGTCATTTTATATCCGATCGTTCAAAACAAAAATTTGTCAAATATAATCCTTGGAACAAGTAAAGTTGAGAATTTTAAATCCAAACAGCTATTATTCATGGAGAAGGCTCTATGAACTATAACTAGGGTCTTGGGAAGTGTGTTGTTAGCCTTCTTGAAGATTCTAGACCCTAATAGACCTCTTAGATGCTTATGCTTTGGAATTACTATTAAGCATTCATTTTATTTGTAATCCCCTTATTTTCTTTGTGTAATACCTAAGAAAATTGATGTGAGGCAAGACTTAAATGTTGTAAGCGTTATTTATGAATTTTCAAGGAGTTGGAAATGTTTTTGAGCACTTGCTTCATAGATAGGAAGGTTTTAACACGTGGATTGCTCCCTTGCCTTAAGGTGTGAGTTTGGTAAATGATGAACTAGCTTGTAAATTGTTTTATTAGCTCAAGGTATGAGTTTGGTGAATGAGTGAACTTACTTCTATGGTGGATTGCTCCTAGGGTGTTAAGAGTTGGCTACAAAATTCCTTGCCATTTGGCCGTGCTTTGTGAAGGAATATTTATTGTTGTTTGTAGGTATACAAGTTATCATAGTGAATATAAGAAGACAAACTTTTCTATAAGGAATAAAAGGGATAAAAGAGAGGAGTAAAAATTTCGAACATCTTTAAGAATCGCTTATGTATCGTGTCTCTATCTTTATCTCTCGTGTGTAATTTTTTAATTAGATCGCTTTAGAGAACTAAGTGAACAAGTCACTTAAGACATTTATATGGTTTGAATTATTCATCAAAGCAAATGTTTTTGTGAATTTGAGTTTGTGCTTGTTGGCCTCACTCACTTGTCATTGATGTTTGCCTTGTTGATTATCTTTTGTGCTTATGACGAATCATTCTTATTCTTAAATTGTTTCCAATATTGTGTCCATTCTTGTGATCATTAGGAGGTTATAAGTATTGCAGGTATCTAACCTTATAATTTGTGATCTTAGATAGCTCTCTCCCCTTCAAGTATTATTTAAAATTTACAATGCTCATGATTATTCCATGTTTTTAATATCACCACACTTTTCTATTTATCACCTCAAATGATTTCTACATACTCTAAAAAAAAAGATTCCTATATATTAAAAATATACATAAATATGTCCCAATAAGTTTTCATCTTTACAATTTTCATGAAAATGCGAACTTTCTGGTCAATTCATCTATTTTATTATGGAAGATTAGATACATTTATTTTGAATTAAGTAATATATAAATTGCATACCCTAAATTATGCAGCATAATATAAAATATCCGCTCTTCTAAGTGAAGTCATAGATTAGAAATAACCACTGTTTACATGTTAAACCATAAGATCGTTAGAGTTATCAACTCTTTTGCCATTGGGAATTTATGTGAGTGTCAAAATTATAACGACTCGGTCCAAAGTGTAACATAATGGGCCTAAGTCATTTATTTAAAATGGTTAACCAAAGTTAAAGATCTATAATCCATTCCCGCTTATAAACAAGATCTTTTCCCAGCAGGTATTAGATGTGGGACTAATTTGTAGGATCTCACAATTCACTCACCTTAGAAAATTTCGTCCCAGAATTCCTACACTTGGCCCGTTATTAACCCCAACCTACGACCTTCCATAGCCCGTGACCGAGAGCCTAGCTAACGTTTCTAAGTTGTTCTGATACCATTTGTAACGATACGGCCCAACGTGCAACGTAATGAGCTTAAGTCATTTCTTTAAAATAGTTAACTGAAGTTAAAGATTTGTAGTATATTCTTACTTATGAACACGATCTTCTCCCATTAGGTATTAGATGTGGGACTAAATTGAGAGATCTCACAAAAATAGTAAATACCACTTCACAATTGGTGAATTGTTCTGACCATTGAATATTTATTTACAGGGAGTAAATAGGTGGCAAATAATAACGTCTTTTTAGCTAACAACCAGTATTACTAACTTGGTTGCCATTGGTGTGAGATGGGTGACTAAGTTGGAAAGCTTTTATCTTACAAAGGAAATTGAGAAAGTGAGAATATGACATAAAAGATGTAGAAGAGATGAAACTTAAAAAAAAACACTTGTATATAAGAATTAACTACACGATAAAAAGCGCTCAAGTATGAGAGAGTAATTAAGAAAAACTTAGACCTTATGTCAGTAATTAGGCTACTCATTATGTAATTTTTTTGTTATAAATGATATTTTTTACCTTTTGACAAAATGAGAACTTAAACATAATTATTACAAAATAAGATAGGGCTTCTTCAATAATGGAAATTTTATCAATGATGCTTCAAGAACACTAAGAACCTTCCCAAAATAAAATTTTCCTCACACTAGAGAGAAATTTTTTTGTGAGCACTGAAGGTTTGTTTTGTTGTTGTGAAGGCCTTAAATTATTGGGATGACTTAAGTTGTAAAGTAAAATTTACGAGTCTCCCATAAAATTGAGCTCAAAAGGAGCTTATTTTGAGAGGACTCACAAAAAAAATTTGCACTTCACTCGTAAAACACTAAATTTTTATTTAAGAAACCAATTTGCTGTAAAAGGAGTCCCAGTTTGGGAAATAAACAAGAAAAAAAGCCCCCTAATAAGCCATCAACATAATATGAACATGGTCATTATTACCATAATAAGATCTAAAATAAAGTGCAACATAAGCTCTCTCTCAAAGATTCTAGTTCTAGCAAATACATTGGGTGCATTTAATTTTATGTATTCATAATAATACAAATATGCTTATTATATATTAGTAAAAACCAAAATAGTTGACAAACAATTTATTATTCCAATAAATGAATTGATCTTAATTTATAATGTCTCCCCATCCAGGGGGACTGCAAGTACAAAGGTCATCTTGATAGCTTCGATAACACTTTTCGTAAAAGCTATTGATGGATAAAATAGGCACTTCCAATGCTAAACGATATAACAGCCATGGACTCGGTTCTGAAAGAAGCAGTTCCGCACACTGCTTTACGGCCATGTCCTCAGGACAAGTTAGTGCATAATACATCAACTTTTAGTAATCCTTCAAGCTTCAAGGAAAAAAATAAATGAAAGAAAATTCAGGATGTCATAATAGAAACTCAAAATATAAGCATATCCAAGCTACTGTAGCATGTTTTAAGACATCAAACGGGGAATCATGTAAACATGAGAAATTCTAGAATAGAGGTACCACAATTTACGACAACTCAAGATTTTATTCAATGCTTACTTGAAAGATTCATATCATCATCACTCATCATGCAGAAAAATAATATTCCTTACGAAAATTCATGCTTTACGTGTTCTTCCATATGGTTGCATGCCCTTAACTTCACTAAGAAAACTATTTGCAATATGAGCATGAAGCACAGGAAGGAATTCCTTCATGCAAAGCCTATATAAACTTTGCCATTAAAAGTAAGATGCCCTATCAACGAAAGCAAACTGTGCATACAATCATAAGACACAAGAAGAAGTAACATCCGGGCTACCAACAAACAATGCAAAACATTAGTAAAATTTGTCGATTAAGGAACAATGATATCAATTTCAAGCCTATAGGCAAGCCAAAGATAAAAGGAAATTTTGCTTTGTTATGCTAACAATGATAACAAAAGGACGCAGAGAATACTACCGTCAAGTTAGTATTTCACTATAAAGACTTGGTCCTCCCAGTTACTCTACTGGTTACCTTATGCTCCTTTAGTGTTTGCATCGGAAAACTTTAAGGTTAAATAAATCAACTAAATACACCTGAGTGACCTGCATTCCTGTTTGATTCATATATCTCAAAGTCCTTTCCCTTGGCATGGACCCAAAACATAAGAATCCATGCAATGACAAATAGTGTCAATGATTAATGCCAGCACACTAAATTTGACAATGGTATGGTGTTTTACTTACATCAAACCTTAGTTGCTCTCTAATAGCGAACGTGAGATTAAAATGTGCAAATTTATGTAATATCTTCAAATTACTCCTACATACAATATATTAATTGGGATAATAGTTATAATCTTTAATTTGATTAACTATTTTTTAATAAATAATTAGGCCTATCAGTTTGTATTAATTGGGCCAATATGTTATAAGTTGTGTTAGATTTAACCCAAGAATATATTAGACAATGGGCTAGAACAAATGTAGGTTAAGTTGTTAACCACGGGCCATTTCGAAATTCAATAAAAGTTTTCGTTAAGTGAAAGACAAATACAGAGCGTTATTTGGCCTAGAAAACCTTCATGTACAACTTCTAGCCTATAATATCCAGATCAACGGGTGCCTTTCAATAGGAATATCAAAATCAGCAACATAGTGAAGTGTGAAATTAATGAACTCTTACAAACAGTTCACATTTCACAAGCATATTAGATAAGATCCTTCAGCAAAGGTAACAAAATCAAGCACAAAATAACCTGACATGTCCTCTTTCCAAGAATTTTTTTCAGGTTCTGCAGGACAAAGACAATATAACTGAACACAAACAAAATGACAACAAAATGAAAAGGTCTTTGTTAATGCCACAAAAAGTTTCATCTATCTTAAGCCTTTTTCATCTTCTTCTTCTTCTTGATCTTCCTAATCCAATATTATTGGGTCGGGAGGACATGGATACTATTTCACCAAATAAAAGTCAATGGTCATGCAAGAATAAATGGCAATGTTTTCATTTTAATTTCAGAAACTATCGAGTAAATTTTTTATATGCTTAATGAAGTAGAATAAAACTCTGAGTTATGGAAGAAAAAAAGTGTTAACAAGCATTCAGATTTTATAGAATCACATCTTCAATAAAAAAAACATTATCCACAATAAAGCTTTACATTTTTCAATGTACCTGGCTTCCGATCAGCTTACCATTCTTGTGGACTACAAGACCATTCTCAGAGAACACATAATCAAAATTATCATTCACTGCACATGGAAACAAGCTCTCATTTATAATTCCTCTCAGATAATTCCTAGAAGGCATAAGATAGAATATACTTCTCAGGAGTTCCCCATAATCTTCAGAACATATTATCTGTCAAAATTATGTAATCTTGATATGATATGACAAAAAAAAATCAGTTTAAAAAATAAAAAGTTCGTGTTAACTGTTCAAGTAAAAAACATTTGTGTGCTTCCTTAACTTATATTGAGAATAATCCCTCGTCTAGAATGAGTATGAGTTGTGAAATTGATTAATGCTAAGAGGTGGGTTGCCTCAATGACTAGTTAAACATCTTACATAAGGCTCAAATTTTCATACCTCCCTCGTTAAAGAAGAATGAATATGACCAATTTTTTCCCAATTGCTCTTCCATCTCTGAACGATCAGATCCTTCACAACTCTAATGGTTACAACCTATTATTATCAGAAAAAAAAAGTTTACATTCAATTTCTAATGCAAAATGTAATTTGATTTTCACAACATAAAACCTGAGAAAAATTGAAAAAAATACCTTTCGAAGGTTTTTAATGAAACTCAACATCTCAGGAGTCGCCACTTTTTGGAAAGTTTTTTTTTTTATTTATAACAAAGAAAATAAACTACTAACGGGCATAGTTTAGTAGTAAAAGTGTGATTCGTTCTATTAATAGATTCCGATAAAAAACATATTATGAAAAAATCTGTATAGTAATTATTTTGGATGTCCTGAATATTGAACTGATGTAGAACAAACATATGAAGGCTAGAATAAATGTTAGTGAAGAAACCACCTTTCTAGGAGCAATCCTGCTTCCTTTAAGTTGCCATCATTCACCAAAATTCTGAATCAAAAGTAATAAAGGAAAGAATTCTAAAACGAAAGGGGAAAGAAAAGAGAGGAGAGAAATGTTGTATATGCTCATGAAATATATCTAAACAAACCAATCTCCAAAATCCAAATCTTCCATCAAATGGAAGATGCACAAAAGCATTGACAAGGCAGAGCACATTGCCAACATCAGACATTTTTACAAGTGGCAAATCAAAACAAAACCATAGAACAAGTGCCCCAGTTTACATATAAATGAAAAAATCACGTCCGCACAAAATTAATGCTATATCACTTGTTGACTATCAGAAAGAAATCACCCCAGTTTAAACAAGTTTGCCACTTTCACAAAAAAAAAAAAAAACATAGACATGCAGAGAGTGAAAGATTACAAGCAGAGTCCAAATATAACCATTAAAGCTGAGATCAGGAAAACCTACCTTTTAATGAACCCAAGGATTAGTATGGGGTGAGGGTCATAGTTGTATAAATCAAAATCGGAATCGGAATCGGAATTGGTCTAAATTGGACAGAAATCGGTTAAGTTGAATCAGTTTGAATCGGTCTAATTCGGTCATATATAATAATTTAATAATTCATAAATAAATATATAAAAATTATATATTGATGTCATTTTGATATTATTATGTATATTATATTTTATGATATTTTTTGGATTTTTTAAATTATTTTAAATTAGTTATTATTTTTTACTCGAGTCGGATACGAGTTAAATTTTAATTACAAAAATGCCACAACTTTATTTCTCTCCCTTACTTCTCTCCCCCATCCACCATCGCCGCCGTCATCGCCATCACCGCCGC
>JAVDBV010000325.1:0-17774 GCA_032619315.1 Piper longum
TATCATCACATCCTCGCTACACATTACCCTCACAGCTCATACACGTGACCGGCATCGGCTCAATACACGTGTTCTGAAATACACTCAACTCGAACCGACGGTTGAACCGATCGGCTAACGACTATAAAACCGTGACTCGAATCACGGGTTTTACATGCACGAAGTTTGATCAGATTCGATTAGATGAGTTTGGCCGAAGATATGTCGAATTCCAGCAAATTCGTTTTTCTGGCGGGTTTCGATGGTTTTTTGGTAGTTTTCAACAATTTTCTAGCAATTTTTAGCAGTTTTTCGGCGACTGTTCCAGTGGGCAATAGGGGGTAAAGGTCAACACCATCTCGAAGAGCTCGATCCAATGGTGGTGACGGCAAGGGTGGCCATGGTGGTGATGACCATCGGTGGCGGTGTCGAGTTCGGCTGGGGCTGTCGATCACTCTGATTGGGCCCACGACCAGCCTCAGCGGCGGTACTAAGTATATGGGAAATGTCTGGAATGTCATGGCGTGGTGCGTTGGCATCACAGCAGTGGAAAGTGGCGCAGGCGGCAGAATCGTGTCGTGAACGGATGCCAAATCACGGGGTGATTCCAGCATTGCTGCGACTTGGAGGTGGCTGGGCAGCATTGATTGGCGGCGGCAGTGACAAACTTGAGGGGGTCAGCTAGGGTTTCGGATGAAGGAGGGACTTGTTGGGGTTTTCGGAGGAAAATAGTGCTGGGGTGTTTGGTGGAAAACTCGTAAATAAGACTTCACTCAACTCCAACTTGAGTCAAGAATAATAACTAAATCGTAGAAAATCTGAAGAAAAATCCAGAAAATTAGGAAAGTTCCCATAAAAAAAAAAAATACCATGACATCCAAACGATACGCTCTATAACTAATAACCCACCCGAATACAATCTAACGTGTCCTAATGAGTTATTTGGCTTAAAATAATTCTACGGTCGCAAAATGAAAAAAAACATACCATTACATGTATACTCTTATATGAACTGATAACTCAGTCTACTCATACTTATCTGACACTATCATTGATTATATAGGTATACGTAAACCCTCATATCACATGCGCACGGTTAGCCTCGGCCCTACGCACGTGTTTTGATAGCTGAAATGACTCAGACCACATTCGAACCTACCAGCTATGCGGGTTTTACAACCTTCCCTCCTTATAAAAATTCCGTCTTCGAAATTTTAACATAAGCAGGTTCTATTGAAGCTGAAACGTGGAAGCTAGATACACATCAGTTGTCTACTCTACAACTTCAGTCATGTACATCCTCAATGAATGTAGTTGTGTTGATATGGTGAGTTCTGCAAGTGATGCTGTCAATATCAAACCTTCCCAATTCTAACCGTACGTGCCCGTTCTAACATTATCATCATCATTCTCCTTGGTTCTGATCACTAAGGCTAACTCAGAGGAAAAATCTAGATCACCCCTAATGGCCTGCTGGGCTGGTCAAGCAAATATTCTAGAGTATTGCAAGGTGCTAATATGAGCTAAATCTAGGAAACTACATCGAGGGCAAGGGCTACCTACAAACATCTAACCATGTCCCTGTGATCCTCATCAATATGAAAAGTGAACTACATGTGCTCTCTAAAAACTCTATTCTAGATGCTACAGTCATCCAAAGGTGTGCTATGAGTCTCCTACTAGGTACAATGTATAACCTAATGAGTTGAACACCTCACTCTGTCCAGTGTAGATCCAACTCTCAAGTGTAACGACCTGCCCATTCCGAGCCCTGAGCCAAGTTGTGACGACCTGCCGATTCTGAGCCCTGGGCCAAGTGTTACTATGCGAAACTAAGTGTCTCGTAAATTAATTTTCTATTAATTTTCAATCATTTTAAAATATAATATAAGCTCAGAATAATAGTCCCATGAACCGAACCAAAATCTCATTGCCATTAAAACAATAGTCCAATAACAGAGGTCCAATAACAATCTTTCCATGATTATGGCAATTCCGCATTAGTGATAAAAATACTAAGTCGTATAATTACAAAAAAACAATCAATATATTCCACAACATCTGAATTACGTCTTTTAATGATTATGAGCTTATGCCAATCTCTTAATATGCTCAGAGGGTGGCCACCCATCTAGCTACAATCCCATGTATGCGCATACACACTACATGACCCACTGACAGTAGTTACCAATATTTGCCATTGACTCACCCTCTCAGGAACACAAGTGCATAATGAGCCGTCTTGCACCAATGCGCACTGTCACCCCTTTCGGCATGGGAGGAGGTATTTAATCTTTCAAGAATTTTAAGGGTGCTGCCCTCTGTCGGATTAAGTCAATTCTTTGACCCCAATTGCACTCGGTGCATGGTTGTCGAATGTAGCTCAAGCCGACTAAGACTCCCAAGTAGGAATATATAACATTTTATGTAATTATACGAACCTGGAATTGTGATGAGGCACCTGCAAGTATAACACACGATCCTAATATAAATAAAACTTCTCTAAAGTCTTCCCTTTAAATGTGCTCACAACTCTGAAGTTGATGTTGTATTTAACAATCAACAGACTTCTTTTTATATAGAAGAATAAGTATAGAATTTAAAAAGCCACTAAATTAAAATTTATTTATATGTGTGGGATTCAAAAAGTCATTTGTGTGACAACGTAAAGTCAAAAAGTAATTATTAAGTTAAGACAAATAGATCTTAAATCCTAAGAATATTATAAATATTATTATACTAATATGCTAAAGGTGAAAATTGATAATTTATAATATTAGTTTTTTAATGAATTAATTAAATAATATTCATGGTTTGTTCTAAGATTTACAAAAACCCTAAATAAAATAATGTAATTATTTTTTTTGGGTTTTACACAAATGTTACTATACAAAACTAAATGTCTCGTAAATTAATTTTCTTTTAATTTTCAATATTTTAACATAAAACATTAGCTCGAAATAATCTAAGCCCAATGAATCGAACCAAAATCCTGGTGCAATGCCAAGAATAGTCAAGTAACAGAGTCATGCAGCTGTCATGACTCTACCCATCTTTTCATGCTAATACCTACAGAGGCAATTTTACGTTAGTGATAAAAACACTAAGTTGCATAATTACAAGACACAATTATTATATTCCACAGCATCATTAATTACAACTTTTAGGGTGCTGCTATGTGTCGGGACTCCCACATAATAATTTTTAAAGGTGCTGCACCAGGTCTCATACATAGTAATTTTTAATGTTATTGCCCCTAGTAATTTTTAAGGGTGTTACTCGGGGACTCCCAAATATGAATATATGGCATTTTGTTGGTATTGCCTCTTGTCGGATTTAGTCAATTCATTGACCTCGTTTGCATTCCGTGCATGGTGGTCGAATGTGAACTCATACCAACCAAGACTCGCAATTAGTAATATATAATAGTTCAAGTAATTATATGAACCTGGAATTTTCATGAGGCCTACGACACACGATCATAATATGAATGAAGCTTCTCTAAAGCCTTCACTTTTGTGAGCCAAATGTGTTAACAAACTATCCTGATGATGTTTCCTTTAACATCAACAGAATTCTCATTAATATAGAAGAATAAGTGTAGAATTCAAAAAGTCACTATGTTTAATTTTTTGGAAAAGAAAATAAACACACATAACTATACCAACCATTTGTTTAATAATGAAAAGTTAAAAGAACTAACTATTGAGTCAAAGCAATTATCCATAAATATCATTGTACCGATGCTGTAAAGGTTACAATTTATAATTTATGATATTGATTCTTAAAAATTAATTTGACTAAATTTTATTTGTTGTTCATTCTTAAGATTTACAAAACCCTAAACTAGATAACCTAATTATTTTTTTCGGGGTTTTGAATCACGTGTCACTGTAAAGGGAATTGGATTGCTCACCGGGTCCTAGTTGACTTCGTCCCAAGCCAAGTATCTCACTCTGTTCTTGAAGAGAACAAGACCCTAATGTATACTATGGCTCACCTATACAGTTACTAACTGTTTCTTAAGGGAGCACGCTGTGTCAAAATGGAGGTGAGAATACCTATACATGCATAGCGTGTATCAAGGAGTATGAAAACATACTCTACATGGTGCTACGAAATCCGCATCTAGTTCATGGCATGCACTCTGGTCAATATCTGTTCATCTCAATCATCTGGATAACTGATAGTACAACTGATATATCTAGAGGAGTGTAACGACCCGCCATTTTTCAACATAGTGCGGGCTTAGCTGGCCAGGTGTTACTAAAAAATATAACTAACGGACCCTTCCCAAACAGACCAGATGTTACTTAAATGCTACATAATTTCTAGTAAAGCAAATAAGTCTACTCATTAAAATAATCGTCCACAATCATGGACCGTTTCCCATATCCACATTTATAACATAAGAGAATAAAAAGGGAGTCCGTTTAATATCTGTTCGCCACTTGAGTTGGTTGCAAAACCACCCAGTCGTCTCGTAGTCTTTAGTTCCAGCTGCTAACCTGTGGAGGCAATTCCACGTTAGTGATTAAAACACTAAGCCATATAATTAAAAAAAACAAGTTCATAAATTCCCTATCACTATCTATATTATTAGCTGTTGGGTCCATTTCAACATGTCCATTTATTGGCTGATGTTCAGTCCACCATATCCATTAGTTGGCTGGCGAGTCCAATCCACCATGTCTATCTATTGGCTGATGGGTCTGTCCATCATGTCCATTACCGGCTGGCGAGTCCAATCCGCCATGTCTGTTATCGACTGGTGAGTCCAATCGACCATGTCCGTAATTGGCTGGCGAGTCCAGTCCGCCGTGTCCAATTTATTTGCTGATGAGTCAGTCCATCATGTCCACCAGTTGGCCGGCGAGTCCAATCCACCATGTCCGTTATCGGCTGGTGAGTCTAATCCACCATGTCCATAATTGGCTTGCGAGTTCAATCCGCCATGTCTAATTTATTGGCTGATGAGTCCTTCCATCATTTCCATTAGTTGGCTGGCGAGTCCAATCTGCCATGTCCATCTATTGGGCGATGCATCAGTCCATCATGTCCATTACTGGCTGGCGAGTCCAATCCGCCATGTTGTTATCGGCTAGTGAGTCCAATCCGCCATGTCCGTAATTGGTTGGCAAGTCCTATCCACCATGTCCAATTTATTTGCTGATGAGTCAATCCATCATGTCCATTAGTTGGCTGGCGGGTCCAATCCACCATGTCCATCTATTGGCTGATGGGTCTGTCCATCATGTCCATTACTGGCTGGCGAGTCCAATCCGCCATGTCCGCTATCAGACTGAGTCAATTCCTTGACCCCGGTTGCACTCAGTGCATAGTGGTCGAATCTGGCCTCATGCCGACCAGACATCCTACAAGGGAAAATAAAACATTTTAAATAATTATACAGACCTGGTTAGCTTGTACGTAACCGTACAGCTGCAATCAACGATCCTAATCTGAATGAGAATTCAAAATTATACATGATTATAATTTATTCGCGTAACAATGCATGCAGCTAAATGATGAATATCTCTATCTTTATATCAATTCGACAATTTAATAAATATAATAATAAATAAATAATTAACTAAAATAATAATTAAAGAAATTTATCATAACATCTAATCTTGTTAAACTATGTGAATATGAATGTAAACTAATGTAAAGCTTTTCGAATTACTAAAAACGGTTGAGACACATGCGAATGCGAGCTGAACCAACCCGAACCAAATTCAACCAGACCGACCCGAATGGTCTAAACAAACCCAGCTGGAAAATGGGTTGTGTTGGCTGGGCGACCTGAATTGGACATGGTCTGGTGGCTGGCAGACTTGGACTAGCCAGGTGGACGCGGCATGACCGGCGGATATAAAACGGGTAGACGTATCTGACACCAATCGCGGGTAAACGGGTCTGGTAGAGCCCCGCCGCTTCCCATCACCGGAAAGTGTCAACGGCAGCGCAGCTGGTGCCGTCGTCAGTTGCGATCCAAAGAGGACGTGACGGCAGAGATGTTGGGGGTGACGACCGCCAAAGTCTGGCCATGGCCTGGCTGGAAATCGGCCGAAACAGTGAGTTGTCGCCGTCGTTGATGACGGCATCGCTGGTGGCGATCGCGGCCACGGCGACGGTCATGGGTGGTCTCAAAATTTAGATATAGATGAGTATAAGCCATTGGGGTGGTCAAACCGGCCGGTGGTGGCTCGCCGGTGGTGGAAAATGGCCCAAAGAGTGGCGGTGGCGGCATAAATCCGCTAGAAAAACTCTGCCGTAGGCGGAGACTGCGATGGTGCTGGTGGTCATGGGAGGTACGACTGGAATGCTAACCACGTGGTGGTCTTGACGGTACCGGTCCGGTGGCCGGGGACAAGATAGAGACTCGCCGGCGGTGAGTCGAAGTGTCAACATCGTTAATATAAATCATGGATGACGCGAGCAAGGAGGAAGATACCCAAGTGAAGAAGAAGTCGGCTCCGAAAGAGGAAGAAAAAAAATGAGAATGACGCCCCCTCTCTATTTATAAAAAAATGACGGCTAGGGTTTTGCAAAAATATCCCAAAACCGGTATTTCGTTTAAGCGGGTAACCGGGTAAAGATTAAAATATAATATTTAACCGGATAGTAAGTAAATAATTTAAATGGAAATATTAATTTTTTTCAACGTCCGATCCTACCTGTCAACTATTTATTTTTTATTATTATAATTATTTTTTTTTTCGGGTCTTTGCAAGGGGTGACTCGAAAAACTCAAGTGAAAACTCTACTTTGTCTGACAACTTTGGGTTATAGGAAAGGTGACTGAATCATGTGAAAATTTGGTCACACTGCTCAAGAGCTCTCAATAGGTGATATCTCATCCTCACATCTAGTATTGGGCATCAGGTAACCTGGGGAAATCCACTAGGCTAAGAAAAACTTGCTAGATGGGTGTGTCATTTTGATCTATGGTAAGGTCAAGGTATCAAGCAAGTGGCTGGGGAGATGAAATCCCTTTGTAGTGTACTGGGTGGCCAAAATATCGATAGGTTTATAGACTAGTCTCTAAGATCACCATGATTTACAATACCACAGGTGATTAGTTTGTAGAACAATTAATTAATGAGGAATCTCAGAAATTGCTCTAATTCAATCGGCTAACAGTAGGCACATGTTTCTCAATACTGTACTAGTCACGTACTTCTAAACAGGTGGGGTTTAAACAACCCAAAGAACTACTATCTCCCTTCAAGTCTACGGGGACTCATAGTGAGGTTCAACATCCATTTCATCTGCTCTTAAGTGTTGTGTGATATGTCATCCCGTATCGATTTACAACACTAATCTTGACTCACAGGACTACTACCACTGTGATAAACCCTCAAGCAAGGCTATCAATCAAGCATGGTCTGTTCTGTCTGAAGTTCGTATTAGCATCATTCTCAAGCTGGGGTGAAATCTGTCATTATAAGATCGATCTGCGAACACTTACTTCCACTGTAAACCCTAATCAATACCATAAGGTACCTCCATACTCATGGTAAGACTCAATCTTATGTCTCAAGGTAAGGACCTAATCATTCTATCAAAGCAAAAGGGAATCACTAACTCTCTGAAAGGCACTTCCTCACTCACCCTCTATCTATGCCCAATACTCTAATACAAGTGTACCTAATCTCGCTGGCTGGCTAATTGCCGAATAGGCTAAACTACATGTGTGACCTTCTACTAACCATCTAATCTGTGTATGCTAGTTGTTGCCCATGGATGTACTATCATGTTGTCTGAACAATCTGATCACTGTGGATGTCCCATCTGGACATCATACTATCATGTTCTTGCTCTGAACATCCCTATAAGACTATCGCTGACAATGTCTGATTGGGTTATCTTGCAATATACATATGACCCAAGGGTGTCAGGTCAAGATAATAGTTGCAAATGAGCTGGTCAAGTCGGACCCAACGCCATCTCCTCCGAATAACCTTAGCTTTCCTAACTCTCCTTTATTCTAGTGATGCCACTGTAGCTATATATTGTTCCTCGTACTTCTACCCTACTCATCTCTGAAAGCTGTGACATACCGACGCGAGGCAAGGGTCAAATTCTCGAAATGGTTGTCCTCATGTGGAGGGGAGGCAACTACTTGGCCATGGCTTAAGTTCTAACACTTCCCCTCGGTTGGCAGTTAAGAAAGACACGGACGGCGGTACTGCGTACATGGTTAGTGGTATAGCAATACACGAATGGCCATAGTGCATATTCGCTCGATGGCAGTACAGCTTGGATGGTAAATGTGTACCTTAGACAGTAGTTGTGTAGCTCGGTCGGTGGTTGCGCAACTCGGTCGGTGGTTGTACACCTCACTCGGTGGTTCTTCAACTTGGTCAGTGGTTGTGCAACTCTATCAACAACAGTACAATCCAAATGGTGAGGATCTGATCCTGATCATATACATTGTAAATCACAACTATCTCTGACATGTCTTCCTCCATGTGTTTGTCTGCCTAAAACTGGCTGCTAACAACACGGCTCAGGTTTTTCAACCATGCGCGTCTGATCCGGAGAGGGTTTGGATCATGGTGGTGACACGTACAATGGTGAACCCATGCTAAACCCACACTAATCTCCTCAAATCTTGTAACGACCTAGCAGGCCGGGTGTTACTTAAAAAGCAAACCACAAGTATGACTCATTCAAAGTAAACTATGTTTTAAACAAGACATAATAATAATTGTCCCATAGTCTTAGACAATTTCCCATAGCCACATTTATAACTTAAATAAATAAAAAGGAAGTCCAATGCATTATCATTTTCTCCGAATCTTGGTTGGTAAAAGATCCACCAACCCCGCTCTCAACTATGCCAGTTACCTGCACACCTGCGGAGGCAATTCCGCGTTAGTGATAAAACCACTAGCCGTATAATCAAGGAAACAAGTCAAATATACTCCCTATTCGAAAGTCTTTTTATTACGAGGGGAGGCACTCCGCTACACTCCTATTATTATTATTATTATTATTATTATTATTATTATTATTATGTGGGGAGGCATTCCGCTACACTCCATTCATTATCATGCGGGGAGGCACTCCGCTACACTCCATTTCTTATTATGCAGGGAGGCGCTCCGCTACACTCCATTTATCATCATGCGGGGAGGCACTCCACTACACTCAATTTATTATTATGCGGGGAGGCACTCCACTACACTCCATTCATTATCATGCTGGGAGGCATTCCGCTACCCTCTATTTATTATTATGCGGGGATGCACTCCGTTACACTCCATTTATTATTATGCGGGGAGGCATTCCGCTACACTCTATTTATTATTATGCGGGGAGGCACGCCGTTACACTCTATTTATTATTATGTACGGAGGCACTCCGCTACACTCCATTGATTATTATGATTAAAATTTTGGCCCCGTGCCGGACTGAGTTAATTCCTTGACCCCGGGTTCACACGGTGCATGGTGACCGACCAGGGCTGACAAAAAGGAATATACAAGATTTCGATAATTATACGGACCTAGTTTGTAGATACTCTCGCATTGCGACCACGATCCTAATCTAAATGAAAATATAAAATTATACATAAGTATAATTTTATTTTCATAGAAAATGCATGCACTACATGATTAATATAACTATTAAATTTCGTCGATATATAATATGCCACATTAAATATTTAATTTTCCACAATTCTAGTGATATAATTAATTATTCATGTGACATAATCATTTAAGTCTTATTTAGCACTTTAAATTAATTATCACCATTACAATTCTCACTTGACAATTAATAAAATAATTATTAATTTATAACTAATAATTAATTACTATTATTGGTATATTCCCTAAATGATTTGTATTATCATAATTTAAAGATATCACTAATAAAATTATTTGTAAATTATTTAATTTAATAAAGGTTCGATTTTTATACGATTATAACTTATTAACCCCTCGATTTAATTTAACCACTTGTAACAAACCGATTAATTATTAACCGTTTATCATTACCTAAATTTTATTAATTATTGTAATTTCATGTAATAATTTATTAATTTATTATTTTAGCTAATTAACTTGTATTTCATTAAATTAATTATTTTTAAAGATTTATTTCGAGTTAACATTATTTTTTTAACTCCAACTGGTGTCGAGTGAACCTATATTTACTAAACTGCCACGTTTATCTTCCCCAACTTTCTCCAAAACAGAGCTGTAGTCTGGTGTTTTCGGATGCACTGTTTGTCGCCGTCCAACCACCACCAGCCAAGACACAACAGTGAATCGACACACCTCCGCACCATCTTTGATCCCGACCAATACCTTTGGCTACTGGTGTCGCGATCTGCCCACAATCATCGTCCGAAGTTGTCATTTTGTTCACAGTCGTCTACTGCACTTCGTTCGCCTTCGGCCGCGGTCAACCGTCATCGACCGCCACCGACCAGCTCTTCCATGCTTTCATGGTTCATCCCCGTCCACCTCCGGCCACCTTCCGGCAACGGCGACGCCGGAATTGGTCGATTACAGTAGTTTCGCCCATTTCCGCCACCCACAATTGCGTTGCCGATTCTGCCGCCGGTGAGCTCCGTCGTTCCGATCAGATTGTCGTACGGGAACCCTCGACCCTTGAGGGACGTTTCACGGCCAGATTGCAACCCAATCGCTGCCCCGACCGGCTAGATTTTTTACCCCACCGTCGTCACCACTGTTCATGTTACCAAGTTTGCCTCAAATTTCCGGCTTGTCGGCCATGAACGACTTAAAGTTTGTATTTTTAGTTTACTTTTTTTATTTCTCTTAGATTTGAGATTTAGTTGTTTCTTATTGTTTTGGGACTTTAAATCTCATTTTTTATCAATTTTTATTGTCAATTTAACGTATGCCGTACATGGAAATTAAGAAGAAGAAGGGAAGAAAAATTACCCGAACAAGGAGGATGGCGGTGCCAATCTCAAAGAAGAAATGAGGATGACGTCCCCTCCTTTTTCCTCCTTTTTATAATGATATAAAATGACGGCTAGGGTACGTGGAAGCACCCCTTTCACCGTAATACTTTTAACCGGGTGATTGGGTAATTCACATGATTCACTTAACCATTTAAACGGTTACATGGTATGGTTTACTTAACCGGTTAAATGGGTACATAATATGGTTCACTTATCTGGTTAAACGGGTAGATTATACTTAACCAGTAACGATAATTATTTTTAAAAAGTAAATTTTCCCACGTTCGATCCCACCGTGTCGAACGTTATTATTATTTTATTATTTATTTATTTATTTATTATTATTTTTTCCGGGTCTTTACAAATCTTGAATGGCTGCTTCTTGCAGTGCTAACTTGTCCTCAAATGGCAACCACTGATCTAGTGCCTTATCTGTGGTGGAATCCTTTCAAATATCTGATCTTGTAGGCAATGGTGGTCATGATCTTTCCCTCGTCATATCAATGCTTGTGTCGGCAAAGAGAAGCCAAAAAATGCTATAAGGACGGACATAAACTAGTGGAAGAGGGGGGGATGCGAAGAAGTGCTCATCGAAATATTGATCCACCTCACTACTCATCCTCATTCATTACTATCTTTTGGAAGTGGACCATTTCAAGTAATATGCCCAAACACTCATCTATGCTCCAGGTACTTCATTGACTCTATTGGCATAATCATAGCCTTCGTCCTTATGGGTTTTCCAATACTCGGTAGTCCATCTCATGTGCCAAGTAACTTTCTAGTATCTCCATACTTCAAGCCCCTTACTACTGCACCCTTTCTTCAAGCTCCATACTTCAAACGCCTTCCCACAATGCACACCATGTCCCATGGAAGTAGGACTAATGTGGTGACATGCAAAAGGCGGGCACCTAATCAACATCCAATTCAACCTCAGCTGATTAAACATGTGGACACCCTGACTCATCCAAATCTCTTATGCGATAAAAAGAACCAGCGGGTTTCTAAGCCCATCATGGCATGTCGGTCGAATTCCTGTTCACTTCTAGTCACATCCGGATATGGTATAAGATGGGATTTCATACCCATTATACCTCTATGAACCATAATATGCCTTGCTCACATCCAACAGAGCAAAAAGTCTGATAGCAGGATAAAAATCCGTACAAATGACTTGTCAGCTCAACTAAGGCAAGTTCCACATATTTTTGTTCAAGTCCTAAATACACTGTTATGCAACTAACTTATGAAAAAATATCTACATGTAAAGAAAGTAGACAAAATCATACATGCCAGCTTGACTTCGAGTAGTCTTTGCACACACATCACCTATAACAGTATCATGCATCTTAATCGACTGAGAGTGACTCTAATACCAAAACTATAACATCCCAAATTCGGTTCATGCTTATGAACCTAACTGAAATGTAATGGACCCTGGTCGGATCCGCTAACCCGAACTCAACTCGTGCGGATCTATGGATGAACGCACAAAACCCTAACATGGTACTAAATAGATGACATGAATTCAATTCACACACCAACAACAATTACAATAAATCAATAAAAATTCCAAAATAAAATGGACAGAATCTCCAATAAAAATGCAATTAGGGTCCACCCTGTAAAAACGACATATACAAATGTATATACATATAAAAGATATTTGCACTCACCCAAAATTCTAATCTAGTGTATGCATCAATCACTGAATTATGGGTCTAGGCCCACCTATGCATAGTATTCATATTTCACATCATATCATCATGTTTTGCATTTCCTCACATCAGTTTCAATATCATCAAATTGTAAAGAAATATTAAAATTCAATCATCTAACATGTGTGGGCAAGATACCTCACTGCTCCTCTGTCCAAGCTAGCACATACAATCAAGCTCATCACCTTCATATATTATAAAAACATGTCAATGACAAGTGTTACTGGTCCAAAATGTAACTAATATCAAACTGGATATGAGAGCAAACTCTCATATGAAAGAAAATATTCCAACACATCTTGTGAACTATCTGAATTGCTCCTACTAAGGAGCCACTGGGTTGCAAACCTGGTAGCATCTTGAATTGACTGATCTGTTATTGCTGATGCCTCTCTCGACATTTTCTTGTTTTTTTTTTTGGTCCTTTGGGACTACTAGTATATCCTAAGCCCTTTCCTTACCTCCATAGTTTTCTTGGCCTTTGAGCGCGAAGGCTAAGTATTCTCAGGCAATCGCCTTTAGTACCTTTAAACCACAAGTCCAGACCTGCGCACGTTCTCTGGTGTGAGGAACTTAGAGGCGGAGTTGTTAGGATCCCTCAAGAATGGAACAGTCCACTCACTAATCCAAAGCCTCCTTTGAATGTCACGTGCATCAGCTCATGGTACATGCAAGTCGGTTTCCCCATCTCTTGTCTCACTGAAAACTCGGTAAAATTATATATATAGGCCTAAGAAGGGATTTATAAAATAGTCCCGATGGCAACTTTTTGTAGATCTTGTTTTAGAAAACATACTTGATGGATCTCATCATCTAGGGCTATTAATCTCGAAAACCAGTTCGTTAAAATAGCCCGGGTAAGTGGGATTCGATAAAACGCCACTTAACCTGTCCTACAAGTAATAAATCAAACATACAATAGAAGACACCGTGAAATAGAAACGAGTCCTAAATAGACCTGGTAGAAGCTCTAAGCGTGTCCTCGTGCTTAGGCGGCAAGCTCCTACTAGTATATAGAAGTTAACGCCTGCTAATTGAATGTTGCATCAAGCTTAGCATAAATAGCACACCCACAATGCAATTATCATCAATCAAACAATCAACAGTCATTAGCATAAAAAGAATTTTCATTCATCAAATTCATTCTAATTTTATTATTTTTTTTCTAAGTTACATTGTAGTTAATTAACATGCTCAAATTGAGCTTACCTAATTAGATCACTAACATTCGTTCACAATCAATCAAATCTTGCAAATCATCACATCATTCACAATTAGACTTATCACGACAACTAATCAATCCTAGCATGTTGTGCTAAAATCTATTAATTTTAAATAATTAAATAGGAGGTAATTATACCTTTTGTCGTTGGCAATCGGCAACAGCTAGGGTTTTGTTGCATGCCTTGGAGATCGAATTTGGTGCTCTGCGGCGCACAAAGTTTGATTGGGTTCGACTAGATGAGTTCATCAGAAGATCCGGTGAATTCCATCGAATTATATTTTTCGGCGGGTTTCAACTGTTTTCCAACAATTTTTTGCAGTTTTTCTGTAGTTTTCGGCGATTTTGCAATAATTGTTTTGGCATGGCAATTGGGGGTAAGGGTGAGCATCGTCCTGGCAAGCTCGACCATAGTGACTATGACCGCCAGTGGCGGTGTCGAGTTCGGCTGGGGCAGTCGGGCACTCCAATCGGGCCCATGTCTGGCCTCGACAGCGGCGCTAAGTAGGGGAGATATGTCGGGAAGTCATGGGGAGGCGCATTGGCGTCACAGCTGTGGCGAAGTGGCATGGACGGAAGCATCATCACGTTGTGAGTGGCTGCAAAATCGCTAGGTGATTTCGGCGTCGTGGAGACTGGATGGTGGCTGGGCGGCATCGATCTATGCCAGCGGCGACGAACTTGAGGGCAGAGGCTAGGATTTGGGGCAAAGGAGAGAAAAACCGAGGGTTTCGTGGAAAAATGGTGTTGGGGTCTTTGGTTGCAATCTCATAAGTAAGAATTGACTCGACTCCGACTCGAGTCAAGAATAACAACTAAGTGGTTGTAAATCGTAAAAAAAATCGTGAAAATCGGGAAAAATCCAATGAAATAAAACGAACACCACGTCTTCTGAAAGCTGAATTGACTCGGACCACGCTCAACCCGACCGGCTAACAACTTTAAAATCCTGTCTTGAGTCGCAGGTTTTACAAGGATAACTCCCTTCGTACAGCAATGCTGAAAATCAATGGCCAGAGGACTATGGTTAAAGATACTAAGACACTACATCCGCTAGACTCGCGAAAATAGTTTATATATTTTTACGATGAGCAATGCTTTTGACAATTGACATTGAATGTTTTATAATGGATTATGTTTTGTTGTGTTAGATTTGTGATGAATGATTACTGATATGATCTCATTTGTGGGTGTTGAGACTGTTTGGAATATGTAATACATGTCAGAAATTGTTTAAATGAGTTTATGATTGTCTACAGGTGAATTTGTTTTTCAAATTAAATTATTATTTTTGAGTTGAAAATTTTTGCTAGATTCATCACCGAATTGTCATTGAGATTCGGGGACAATTTGGTAAACGGTATTGGTTGGGAAGAACTGACAACGAATTTTGGTGGCAATTTAACACTCAACTCCTATCAAATTTCGGTGACAATTTTAATAAATGGAGTCGATTGGGCAGAATTGACTCCTAATTTGCCACGGAAAGAGAGTGACAATAGGCCACAGATTTGGTAAAAGTTGGCCACCATTATCTATCTCTAAATATATTTCGTGACAATTAACTACCAAATTGACTCTGGTTTTAATTAGTTGCCAAAGCATCTAATTTCGGTGACTAACACCCATCAGTCACCAAAAAGTACCATTGTGTCACCAAATGTCGGTAATTTACTTAACAAAAAGACGACTAATAGTGACTACAAATTGCCATATATCAACCCAAACCACATCTTTTCAGATGTCAAATTCAAAGTTGAGAGGGGATCTTTATATTTTCTCTCAAACCCTCCGTTATGAAAATCAACACTTTTTAATTATAAAAAAATCTATAAACATGAGATAGCATATCGAATACTCTATTACAAATTATCGTGTAAAATCTGTGCAAAACACTTTTCATATTATTTTGTATTAAACTTGTAAATCCACATGACCACACGGCTGACAGAAAACTGGTAGATATCTATTGCCAGCTAACCACAAACTAACCAAACCAAAGCGCACCATATACATAAATTGCATCTATCTGCAGCACTTTCATTTAAACCAATACGAAGACTAGCAAGAAAAGCCAATCCTCAAAAACAAACTTTTCATTTCCCTGCAAAAAACCGTACCAACGAGGACAACAGAAAAAAAAAAAATCAAATGCACAATTTTTTATAGAAAAGCGCATATAGTTTCTTCTTGTGATTTATCTTACCCAATTTTAGAAATAGTTGAGGTCAGATAGAATGTGGGCGAGCAAACTTTAGAAGCAAAATTCTTCGCTTTTTATTTCTTCTAGCTATACTACCAGCAAGTTAAAGATAAGGTGTGAATAATCAATTACATTCTAACTATAAATCTATAAAAACCCGCCGCAAGAGCCGACCTTGCACTCATGTTAATCGGTCATTGGAATGGACACCACAATGTCTCCGCGGAGATATATTCTCATGTTGTCGCTTTTAATGGCTTTGTTCTTGTTTACAAGTAGCCTTGGTGCCTGACATCTTGCTGACTTGGATACGACCATAACTCAACAGCCTGATCAACTAGAGCTGTCAGAACCCGAGCTGCCTCCCTCATAGGAGGAGTCTGAACTCGAACGACCAGAACTAGAAGTACCAGAGCCTGAAATGCCGGACACAGATCAAGTGCCTGAACCTGACGTTCCTGAACCAGAAGAGGCAAAAGTACATGAGCCTGAACTAAAGGAGTCGGTACAGGAAGTGTCGGAACTGGATGATCTGGTGTAAAACTCATGATTCGAGTTAGGGTTTTATAGTTTGAACCAAGCCGAAGCTAGTCTTGTGTTATGAACTATGAGAATCATGTGTGCACAAGTATATTATGATAATGCCAGTAAGACAACTCGACAATGAATTATCAGAATAAATGAGAGTATGCTAGATTTTTCTTTATTTATTTTAATTAAATCGTAGAATTATTTTTATGCCATTACAGGCATGTTGGGTAAGTTATTACTTATAGAGCATGTCATAACCTCTTATTTGGATTTTTAGAATTATTACAAATTAGTATTATTTTTAAATCGAGTTGGAGTCGAGTCAAATTTTAATTATGAGACAACCATTCGTTTTTCTCACCATGACATTTTTATATTTCATATTTCTGACACTGTCACCATTCATCCTTCTCCCCAACTTTCTTCTTCTTTTTCTTCTTTCCCTCTTCTCCCCAATCCTCACTCGAGCCGGCCACAACCTTATCGCCATTGCCATGTGACTAAGGATTAGGTGTAAAATTGTATTCGATTTAATTTTTAGAAATCAATATTTATGAGCACAACATGCTAGGATTTATTAATTGTTGTCATGAATGCCTAATTATGGTTGAAGTGATAATTTGCACGATTTGATTGATAGTGAATGATTATTAGTTATATAATTAAGTAATGTAAATTTGAACATCTTAATTAACTACAATGCAACTTAGAAAAATATAATAAAATTTGTATGAATAGCATGTGTTCGAGTTATTTCTACACTAATGATTTTTTGACTGTTAGTTAATGATTGCATTGTATGTGTGATGTTCATGTTAATTTGATGCATCATTTAGTTGGCGGGTGTTAGATTCTAAATTTGATGTGTATGTATGGAGTAGGAGCTCGCCGCCTAGGCGCGTGAACACGCTTGGAGCTTCTACTAGGTCTATTTAGGACTCATCCTTAATTTATTGCTCTATTCTATAGTGATATATTTTTACAAATTGTAGGACGAGTTGAGTGGTACGCTTTATTATATCCCACTTAGCTCATGTCATTTATCCGATCATATTTTTCGATTAATAATCATTGAGGATGAGATCCCTTGATTATAATTTCGAAAACAAGATCCACCACAAGATGCCCAGGCCTATATATATATATATATATAGGCCTGGGCATCTTGTG
>JAVDBV010000326.1:0-24301 GCA_032619315.1 Piper longum
GCTAGCATTATATATATATATATATAATGCTAGCACGTCATAGGTTCAATTTCTCAGTTCCGTTCTACTAAAAAATGTCTTCAAATTTCAAGCTGAGTGTGATTTTTAAATTGCAAACGATTCCAGTGTTTTTCTTCGTGCTTTCACAAACACTAGATAAGGTCTTATGCCGGCATATACCTCATAAATTTTATTTTTATATATAAATTTTTGTGGAATAATAATATAAAATTATAATAATTTAATATCTTAAATATATACTATAATTTACTTTAAAGATATATATATTTGGGTGCGCCATTACCACCCCCATGAATTAATCTTCTCTTAGTTGTCAAATATGTGGGTTCAGTGGGACCAAAGGTGTCCTTGTTGCTTAAAAAAATCATACGAACTAAAAAATAAATAAAATTTTACGAATAAGGAGTAAATATCTAAGTTTTTACGTTATTCCTTAACATTTAATTTGAATCCTTAAGTTAATCTACATGGAGATTGATACTCACGAATTAAATATTTTTCTTGATTTTTACAAGTTAAAATAATAATAATGAATTCTACTACTGTTTTATTTGATCTATTTTTGATAGCTTTTACTTCAATACTTTAGTTTGTCTATTTCTCGTCTTCAAATCTTCAAAATAACCTCACACAACTGGGTGAAACGTCCGAAAATAATGGGGTAGCAAATTTCTTCTCAATCAAAAGTCAAGAAAGCCATTTTTCAGAGTGATAATAGACTAAAGAAGACCGCTTCAAGTTGGTTTAGAACAAATAAATACTCGTTCGGGCCAAGTGGAGTGCGTAGTCTCTTGGAGATTTCTGGGCGCATCGGGCTGCAGGTGGTGTACTGTGTGACAATCAAAATTCAGGTCATGGAGGGTCATGGATGCGGTCAACCTTCGTGGTCAGTTCACTAGACGGCTCTTCGCGGTTGCGAACGAGTAGGCTTGGTGACACGATCAACGAAAAATGGGCCTGACACACATGATTACATGGGCGGTGTGATGTCAAGTTTGGTGGCTCCGATGATGGTGTTTCTGGCAGCTGAGGTTGATGGAGATTGCCCAAATGGTGGAACACTTGGAGGTGGTCTGATGGTATGTGGCAGCACTAACGGGTGGCAATGATGGTGGAAAGTTCCAGTGAAATTGGTTTTAGGCCGAGTTTTTTCTTCATTTTTTGGTGAAGGTGGCGGCTTAATAGGTTGTACTCAATTTTTGTTTGTTCCAGACACAAGGGTTCCGATTCGTCAGACGGAGGGTGGAAAGTCGACCATGTGCTATTATTGCACTTTTTTTGCGGGCCTCTTTTGGGTGATTTTTCGGTCACTGGTGACTCTTCTGACAGTGTATCCTAGATAGTGTTGAAGAGAGTCTAATGGCAGTGTCGGTCTGGCTAGAGGCCGCCTAGACTAATTGTACACACACCAAAAGGTGGCTGCTTGTGTTATTTTTTCTTGATACATTGCTTTGACGAGCTAATTTTTTAAACTTTTCTGGCGACAAAGGTCTTCTTCGGGAGTGGCTCTCAGATGGGTTTTTCTACTAGCTGTGATGAGAACTCAACGGAAGTTATAATGTGGTTAATGATGGCTTCGATCAATCAAACGTAGGCTAGAAAGAGGGCTACTCGATGGAGCTTCACACAACTCCGGCCAACACCTTCTCGATTGGTGGTCGTTGGAGATGGATCTTTGGCAAGGGGCTCCTTCCTTTCCTTCTTCCTTTCCTTCTTTTTCATCTTCCTTTCTTCTTCTCTTAGGAGCAACTTTGATCCCTCCTTTCCTTCACCATCTTGTGGAACTGCTAAGACGAGGTCACTGAGGATAGGAGGATGAGGTGTATGAGGTTTATCAAACCTGAATTATTTGATTTTTTATTATATATATATATAATTAAGACAATTATAAAAACTCATATTAGTAGGAAATTAAGTTGAGATTAGACAATTAGTAGACGTAACCTTTTACCGTGAAAGGTATTTTTATTATTTTTTTAAATAAATTAAGGTTAATGAGATTCGAACTTATGAATTTTAATGTATTTTTTAGTTTTTTTTTGTATTTTGATTGGCTAATTTTCCTACTTCTAATCTCATGTGAGTATTTAGTCCCCTTTTATTAATAACAGAGTATTTGGTCCCCTTTTATTAATAACATTAGATGACACAATGAAAATGACAATTTTTTATGCTGCTCTAAGTTTATTTTTGCAATAAATAAAACTCAAATTTTTTATATAATTTAGAGATTTTTAAAAATAAACATGCCAATTTAAAACTTTATTTCGCAGCAAAAGCCTAGAACAACTTTTTTCCCATTTATTTTTTCTGCATTTTAAAATTAACCAAACATTTTGTAGCATGGATAAAAAATAAAAAATTAACACATGCTCACATATAAATATATCTATATATAAAAAGAAATGCATAATTTTTTTCCATAGTTAAAACTGCTATGGTTAAGATATAAAAAAAAATTAAGTCAAGATGTTATGCTATGTACATCTTAATAGTGCTACCTGTACTCTCCATAAATTTTAATTTTATACGTAAATTCTCTTTAAATAAAGAGATAAATTATAATAATTAAATATTTTAGATATAAACTTTAATTGAAATCATAGATCTTATTTAAATGAGAAGATATATTATAGTAATTTGATTTATTATTTTTTAACTTTATTATATTTTAATTCGTTAAACCTCCTACTAAAACCGGTGGTGGGAAAATCAAGTTGATAGATATAAATCAATTGCGTTTGAATAGGGCTAAGCAAACTTTGGCCCAAACTGAAATAACTCATCGAAGTGAATCAAAATTGTCACGTAGGTTTGATCATTGTTAAAATTCGGTTTGGTTGGTTTAAAATTTTGATAAAATTTTGGGTATATAGAATTTCAGTTTGGAGCTGAAGTAGACCGAAATTGACTAAAAAAAGAAGAAAAAATGAAGAAAAAAATTTAATATTTATGTTTTATGTAAGTTATTCTTAATTTTTTATAATTTATTTGGTAATTATAATATATTATATATGTAAAAATTATTTTTGAATGTGATTATATTGGTTAAGTTATATTATAATTATAAAACCCGTAACTCGAGTAAGGGTTTTATAGTTAAAACCGGTAGGTTGGACATTACTTTTGGTCTGGTTAATTTCAAAATACATGTACCGAGTCGAAGCCGATGATGCGTTATGAACTATAAGAGTCAGATGTGTCCAAGTATGTGAAGATAATGTAAGTAAGAATGAGTTATCAGAATATATGAGAGTACACCGGATTTTTTTTTTAGGCCAAAATCGATTAGGACGAGTTATAGGTAGTTTGAGTGAGTTATTAGTTATAGAGCATGTCAATGTGATGTTATGATGTGTATTATATTTTATGGTGATTTTCCCTATTTTTTAGATTTTTTAAAGAATTATTACGAGTTAATTATTATTTTTGACTCGAGTTGGAGTTAAGTCAAGTTCTATTTACAAAATGACCACTCGTTTTCTTCTCCCGACTACTCGTTTTCTTCTCCCGACTACTTGTTTTCTTCCCTCTTTGCATCTATTTATTCCAAACCCTCACACTTCCCCTTTACCTATCGCCAATTCTGCCGACGATGATCGTCGCAGCCTAAATCCAGTTGTCGCCTCAACGTTGCTGATTGCCCATGATGCGAAATATAATTAACTCTCATTTAATTTATTAAGGTTGATAATTATTAGTACTAACATGATAGGATTAATGAATTGACAAGTTTGCTATTTTATTATAAATAAAAATATGAAATTTTATTGATTGAATTGTATTAAAATGAATGTTAAGGAACTCAATTAAGTAAACTAAGTAATTATCGTAATCTAAGTTAACGTAGCAGAGGAAAACTTTTGTGTGATTAATATAGGTAGGCTATACGATGTGAATGCATCATGAGTAGGGGTCAGTTTCTAGATTTGATGTGTAGGTACGAAGTAGGAGTTCACCGCTTAGGCACGTGGATATGATTGAAGCTTGTACCAGGTCTTAGGACTCGTTTCCTATTTTACGCTCTACCTGTTTTCTAAAAGATTGTGTAATATTTTACGCTTCTACCAAATTGTGTATTGTTTTATTGCTTGTAGGGCGAGTTAAGTGATATTTTATTATATCCCACTTAACCCGGACCATTTAATCAACTAGTTTTTCAGATTGATAACCCTCGATTATGAGATCCTTCGAGTATGTTTTCAAAAACAAAGTCCACTATAAGTTGCCTTCTGGCCTATTATATAAATCACTTCTCCAACTTATATATAGTTTTATCGAGTTTTCATTGAGACGAGAGAGGGAAAAACTGAGTCGCACATACCATGAGTGGGTCATGACAACTCTCATTTTGATTTCCTCACACCTGGAGAAACGTGGAGGTTAACATGTACCACTTAGCATAGCGCATGTCCAAACTTGTTATTCAAAGAGTATTAACTACGACTGCCCGAGAGTATTCGACTGTTGCACTCAAGGTCAGGAGAATTATAGAAGAAAGGAGAGGGCTTAGGATATACTGGTAGTCCCAAGGGATCAAGAAAAATGAAATGAAAAAATGCCGAGAAAGGCATCAACATAACTAGTTGGCTCGGGACGCTATCGGATCTGCAGCTCCGTGGCTCCTCAATAGGTGCCTTCAAAGAGTTCAGAAGAAGTATATGAATATTTTTCTTTATATAAGAGTTTTTCATTTACTGACGTATTTTTCTAATATATGTAGGTGAAAATCATGAGTTGGATTTGCTAGCCAGGGCAGAGGAGCATTGATGTCTCTTGCACATATGGCAGAGGATAGAATATTAATATTTTGTTTATGTTATCATTATATTGAGAATAATGTTAAGCAGTGCAAGTATGATAATATGATTTAAAATGATATTTGATTAAGTAGTAGAATTTGTAATTGTGACATTTGAATACATATGTTTTAGTAAATATGTTTAGATATTTAATATGTATAACAAGACCCAGAATTTGATGTGAAAAGTGAATATAATACACAAATGGGTCCCAAGATTTAGAATGAATTATCTAGTAGATTAGAATTTTATGTGAATGCCAATGAGTGATATATTTATATATATATTTATATACGTTATTTTAACAGGGTGGC
This sequence comes from Piper longum, assembly GCA_032619315.1. Lineage (NCBI taxonomy): Eukaryota > Viridiplantae > Streptophyta > Magnoliopsida > Piperales > Piperaceae > Piper > Piper longum. The sequence continues at coordinate 5,138 of JAVDBV010000326.1, forward strand.
CCCTAATTGCACTTTTAGGGGAGATTTTATTCATTTTATTATCGAATTTTTTATCGATTTTTATCGTCATTTATTTTATATGAATTGGTCACTATGTCATCCATGTAGTAGTATGTTAAGGTTTCGTGCATTCATCTATGCATAGTGATTGACATCTTCCATCTTAAAACGTCGATAGTATATACCTATATGTTAGATTTAGGTTAGCTGACCTACCTAGAACCTTTTAATATTTTTAGTTCTTTTTAAAAATCAAACCCAAATTATTTGGCTCAGTTTGGTTTTCTTTATGCCAACGAACTTCAATTCAAAAATTCGATTTTGTCAAACCAACCGATTGCTCTCCTCTACTTTTGATCATTATTAGACTTGTAGGAAAAAAAAGAATAAATATCAAAATATATATAATTCATATAAAAAATTAAATAATCTTCTTCTTCTTTATCATCCACTTGCTCCCAAAGAATTGAAGTTGGGTTATAAATCATTTCTTTCCACTTTATCATGCCATAAACTATATCAAAGCTTAATTTTAATTTTTCCAAAAAAAAAAATTTAATAGAAAAAATTATTAATCACAAAGTGTCCATGCAAAAAATATATACTATACTTAATTTACTATGTATTTAATTCTTCTTCAAGTTATTTTTTTCTATCTTCAAATTCATATATCTAAATTATAACACCTCGATATAAACCTCTTCACATTTACTATGACCCATTAGCAGTCATTGTACATATGCGTATTTTACAAAAAATTAATTTTAAAATAATTTTTGAAAAAAATATCACAATTTGATAAAAAATAGGGGAAAATACAATAATTTTAGTAAGAAAATATTCAATATATTAATATAAAGAATGTTACAATGTGCCCAATACAAAATATAAAGATATTTTGGGAAAAACAAAAATAAAATCTCAAAGTGAAAATATTAAAAAATAAAAATCCAAAAAAGGTATAAATAATAAAAGATAAACAATGATAAATGAGAATAAAATGTTGAATAATTTTTTTCTAAAAATAAAAATAATTAATGATATTAATTATAATGAAGTGGAGTAAAGATAAATACTTTCCATAAGAAGGAAAAAGAATAATTAAAGTATAAATAAACTGAAAAATATATAAAAAAACATGATAAAAATAGTAATAAAATTATCTCATAGTTATTTATGCCTTTTGATCTTCCAAAATCTTCTACTAATAAAAACAAATATATTTAAAGAGATATTATTGTTATATTTAGATGGAGGGGATGAGATACAAAAATTTAGCAACCTTTAACCAGTGTTAGTGAAATCGGCTGAATCGAGTGGAATCGGCCGATTTAAATCGGATTAAGAGCAATCTGATCCGATTTAGGCATCGAATCGGTCTCAAAATCAGCCGATTTATCTCAATTTTGACAAATTCAAAATCGATTCGAAATCGGGAAAAATCGATTTTTTCGATAAATGAGTAAAATACCCTAGGTATAATACTAAATAAATTACTTAAACATGGGTAAAATTACTAGAAATTGTATGGTGCCCTTCCCTCGGGACTTTCAAAATCGATTCAAAATTAGAATAAATGAGAATAAAATGTTGAATAATTTTTTTTCCAAAAATAAAAAGAATTAATGATATTAATTATAATGAAGTGGAGTAAAGATAAATACTTTCCATAAGAAGGAAAAAGAATAATTAAAGTATAAATAAACTGAAAAATATATAAAAAACATGATAAAAAAATAATAAAATTATCTAATAGTTATTTATGCCTTTTGATCTTCCAAAATCTTCTACTAATAAAAAAATATATATTTAAAGAGATATTATTGTTATATTTAGATGGAGGGGATGAGATACAAAACTTTAGCAACCTTTAACCAATGTTGGTGAAATCGGCTGATTCCACTCGGAATCGAGTGGAATCAGCCGATTTAAATCGGATCAGGAGCAATCTGATCCGATTTAGGCATCGAATCGGTCTCAAAATTAGCCGATTTATCCCAATTTTGACAAATTCAAAATCGATTCGAAATCAGAATAAATCGGGAAAAATCGATTTTTTCGATAAATGAGTAAAATACCCTAGGTATAATATTAAATAAATTACTTAAACGTGGGTAAAATTACTAGAAATTGTATGCTACCCTCGCGACCTCGCCTCCTACATCGCTCATTTGTCGCCGCCCTTTCCTTCGGCCTGCGCTTTGTAAAGTTTTAATTTTTTGTTGAAATTTTTGTTGTGCTCTTCAAATTATTAGAAAATGTATGCTGATTTGGGATTTGTTCACAAATTTGTTACATTGTTGATTTAGGATTTGTTCACAAATTTTTTACATTGCTTATTTAGTATTCGTTCACAAATTTGATTAGTTCATAAATTATTTGATTCGTTCATAGATTTTGTTCAATTGTATGCTGTTCACAATTGAAAACTACAATTAGATTCTGTTCTATTACAACTGATGGTTTTTCTTTGCCTCCTCTTCCTAGTGGACTTAATGTTGATATTGATGTACATATTGACTCCCAATATAATTTGTCTTTGCCTCGTGTACCTGAGGGACTTCATATGAGTAGGAGTTCTATGCCTCCTTTTGCATAGGGTCTTGTGTTGGTGTAAATGATAGCTCTTTCCATTGGTGATAATGATTCAGAATCCGAAGATACTTTAGATAATGAATTAGATGATTTAGTAATTAGTATATAAAAATATGCTAAACCTTTATTTTGTGGACTTGTATTAATGTCTTTTTGTTATCATTTGATAGTGTATAAATGATGATATATCAAATGTTATACTTATGAAATTGTGGTATTGTGATGATAAATAATGATGCTCTTTTATATTTGTATTAAAATATAAATTTATGTATTTGTATTGAAAAATTATGTAAATATGTATTTCATATATTTATATTATGAGTTGTCAAATTTTTATATATAACCAATTTAGACCGATTCAGGCTGATTTAACTAAACCAATTCATGTTTGACTTAGACTAATTCCGATTCTGATTCTGATTCCGACTTCTTTGAAAATCAATTCCGATTTTGATTATGATTTTTGCGACCATGCCTTTAATCTTCAGATGTGATTGAAGAAAACTATGTCCCCTTACTAATAGTATATATCTTTTAAAAAAAGGCATAGAAGGGGTGCAATACCTTTTAAAAAAGATTTATATTATTTACAAGAGTTTCATACCTTTTTTATGACATCTTTTTAAAATTAGCCGCCCGGGTGCAATATACAGCATAGGACAAATTTAGTAAACGCATGGTAATTAAAGAGCAGAACTTGCGTCCTCCAACAGGAGATGCACACGGGGATGCCATAAATCGTGACCGTCAAGGCTTCCTATGTGTGTCCACTGTTGGAGGACGCAATAACCGGTCCATGGTAAGTGGATGCTATTTACGGAAGCCTCCCTACGCTCCATCCACTCATCAAATGCCACGTAGAGGATCTGCCACGCGACCCCTTGCATGGTTCTTTGTGGAGCTCGCTCTTTCCACCACTTCTGGGCTCACTTATGTGTATCAGTAATATGATCACGGCTGAATGGGCCACAAGCGTGTTCGACCAAAACGGCTCACGGACACGTCATGACAGTGAAGTCGAGTCCATACCAATTGTCCGTATATTATACTCTGGAGAATAAGTCTTTGGTGGTTGCACTTGCACGATAGGGGAGGTAGTAGATATGAACAAGGAAGAAGATAAGAGCAGAGGTGATTATTTTTTGCCGTGATTTGGGAGCAACCTTAGGGTGGAATTCACTGCAAATAGATCCCTCCACATCAGATGGAAAATTGGGAACGGGAGTGCCCACCTCTTCCCTGGTGACCGTCAACCTACCATTTGCCTTTCCGGCCACGTTCCTTGCCGAGGCGCCACTCCAACGACCATTGAAGCCACCAAGCAGGAGCCACGACCTTTCCGGAGCAGACCAGATTGAACGTTGCCGTCTCAGACCCTCGCCGACGGTGAGAACGAAGAAGAGGCAACAGTTGCAAGCATTTGAACGTGAGTAGATATCAGCATCTTTCGGACCCATTTCCGGCCAACTAGGGCCACCACCGACCAAGGCCAGAGGTCCAACATATAGCTTCCAGTTCCATCAGGTCCAAGCCAAGCCCTCATCGGAGTCGTTCCTGACGGCCTGATAATTTGTCGGAGCCGGAGAAGGCGTTGCTTGGAGCAAGGAGAATAGCAGAAAACAGTCATCTTCCAGAGAGTGCTGTGGTCGACCAGTACCATCTCCAGCCGTAAAATCGCCACCGGTCTACTCTCCGTAACGCCAGCTATCATCCCCAACCAAGGCCTGCTGCCGGGGTAGCTCCCTGTCACCGAAATACCGCTGCAAACCTCCCGACCAGATCAATAACTAGCTGAAAATGCCACGTTTCGAGCCCTCGACCGGCCGAGTTGAGCCACCTCCGACTATCCAACCATCTCCGGTCAACTATCCGCATCACTGAGAATCTCCAACGACCAGACCCCGCCGCTTAAGACTCGCCGGTTCGCAAAAAAACGGCCATAAAGTCAGGCAATAAACAGTATCACCTGGAGTTTTCCGGAGAGTTTCCCGTCGGCCGCCGCCGCGTCTATCCACCGGACCGCCGTGGTCGCCATTTCCTCCGCCAGACGCCGTCAGCCTCCGCTGCCGGAAACGCAGGCAACTCCGGCGTTGCACCACCCGACTAAGCGGGTCTGTCGGGCTTGTGGACCCAGCCACTTGCTTTGTCTGATCCACGCCACGTATTTTGCCCCTCAAACCATAACCGGTTGCCCGAATTCTGTTTGCGACCCACCCATCTTGGCTATTGGTACACCGCACATCATCGACATCGGGCACACCCAGCTTTGGTCACGTACGCCGCCCGGTCCAACTGCTTACACCGATCCCGGTTCAATTATTTTCTGGCCCGAACTGGAGATTTAGAAATTATAGGGGCGTCCTGACCTGATTGATGCGAAATTTGGTGTCTTGCCTAATTTCGCCATTCTGTAATCAGTGGTGAGATTCATTTTCACATTGGAGTATAAGAAAGACTATTTTTGAGCCTTGAAAGACGTGCAATACTCGGAGTCAACAAATCAGAAAGCTACAAAATCTGTTTGTGATCGTAAATTGTAAAGAATAGTAACTACGTTAGATTGTGAGTGTAATTCACTGTAGGCTGACATGAAAATTTGAATTGAGTCGCACTGAACCACGTAAAAACCTTGTATTGTGAGCATTTTTCTCTTATTGTTAATGACTTAATGAGTTTAAACTTGTGATTTCACTGGTGAAAGAGCCTTGGGGTAACCTTCACTCGATTCACACCTTGCACTCATGTCTCAGCCTTCCATCGAACGAAGGTGCACAACTTTGTGTTGCCCATTGAGAAAAAATGACTGTCAGTGAAATTTTCTTTTATACAAATAAAATATTTTATTATTATTATTATATAGTAAAAAAATTATTTTATGGTAATTAAATTTTCATAAAATTGATAAAATTTATTTGGTTGGCATGAAAAATATGAGCAAAATAAAAATTTAAAATAGTCAATTTTATAAATGAAAATACTTAAATTCGATGCATTTTATATAAAAGAAATATCATATTATTTATTTGGTATATAAATTAAATATGATTAAATCCAAATAAGAGTATAAATTAAGCACGATTATTTTCAAGTGGATCAATTACGTGCTCAAGCTCCCCCACACATAAAAGGATATTTTTCTTATTTTGGAAAAAATTAATTGCATGTGCGAGTACGTTGGTGACCCACTTAAAAATAATTACAATTATTTTGAATATATAAAATACATTAAACATATACTAAATTGTTTATATGGTATATGCCAACTGAAGAGGGCCCCTTGTAATAGGGTCTAAGATATGCATTAGGTTTTGAAGTTTGAACAAGTCTTGTAGCACCTTCGTTGCATGTATCTTCAAACTAGAGGGTCGATCATGAATCATAGAGTGAGTTGATTTGAATTTTTGCATGCTGGCCGAAATACTATTTTTGTCCGAAATTAGGGTTAAACAATTGTTTATTCTTCCAAAGCAAGAGTAGGATTTACACTATCAAATATTAGACTTGGCACAATATTGTGCGTCGAGAGGAATACATAATTTAAGTCCTATATCTAATCTTGCGTATAATGTTATTATATATGTGATCGACCTAATATTTAAAGTTATCATACAATAAATTCACGTCGGAAAACATTATGTTGTTGTTTTTTGTGGGGGGGGGTGGGGGGGAACATATGTACATAATGCTGTTTTGGCTATGTACTGACTTAATTTGCGGCTGCAGGAACAAGAACGACTTGGAATCTATGCAAAAAAGCATTATCTTTTTAAAGTAATATATATAATTGGTGTCCATATCACCATTGAATGTGGCAACTAAAAAAAATTAAATGTATAATTTGATAGTTTCAAAATTTGGGATTGGACCTAGACACGGCTTACTGCTTGGTTAATTGGGTCACCATACAACCAATTTTTAATAACAGAAACAAATACTAGTTGTGAAATATCATATGCGATAATGAATTAATTTTAATTATTGAATAGTGATTTATTTTATTTTTTATTTGGTAATTGAATTATAGGAGTTGTAAAACTGTGTTTTTTTCCCGTTTCTCTCACTTGACAGTACTAAGGAATCAAATAGAATCAAATCATGACTTCTATAATTACTAGGACCCGGCAATATTATCCTTTTAATATACGAGCCTTTTACCACAAAATGGATAATTTTTAATATATCTGGCAGTGAGAGAATTAAAGTTAATTTAAAAAAGGAAATTTTTATTATAATGAGTTAATGACAAAATTACCATTAAGTTAAATTTTTAAAAAGATAAAATAAAATTGTTATTTTTACTAATGCGGTCATTCGTCACTTGGCTAGTAAGGTCGACCGTCCATAGGCCAATGGCAGCCGCCACCCGGATTTGGCCGTCTGGCCTTCGGGCGGCCAAACTTGGCCACCTGAGGTTAAGGGGTAGTCGGCCGCCACTTTATTTTGAAAAATATTTATGACGAATTTATTATAATTTTTTAAGTGACAATAAAAAAAACTTCGTCTGAAAAAACTGTTTGTATAATTAACTATAAATCAATGACTAAATCTTTTCAACACTTGCATCAATGTCATTGACTTTACATATAAACTAAATTTAATTTTTTATATAAACTCTAGTTGAAAATTAAGATAGGGGATATGATAATTTAATTCCTTGGATATAGACTCTTATTGATTCTAACTTGAAAAATAGATCATAATTAGGTGAAAATACATATTATAGTAATTTGATTTTTTATTTTATTTTATTTTTGTTGTATTTTAACTAGTTAAATCTAACTATCTTTAATGAGAAGCTAGTATTGACTATTGTGTTTTCCTTATGTATAGCTTGTTTTTTGCAATTATGCAATTCCCAAGCCTTTCACATCCTTCCAGTGTAATAAATTTTCAGCAGCTTGTCACACCTTATACCTTATATCTCCCAACAAGATGGAAATGGTGAATGTTGAAATAATGATGCAAAACTGTGGTAAAGCTCAATCGCATGTGACCCAGGAAAAAAGTTGTTCTTTGATCTCTCTGTAGTCTGTACCCATCGATCTTTTTTATACACAGGGAACGCTAGCTCACGTTCCCGGCGAGAGATTATTCTTATAATTCATATCAGAAGCAGTACCATATACTCTTGATGTCTTCAACAACTTTTATATATATATATATATATATATATATATATATATATATATGTATGTATGTATAATATTTAGCTATCAAATATGCATATACCAGTGGCGGAGCTCCATAAACCGTCAATGAACTTGCTCCTTTCTTGACCTGTAGAACCTTGCAGTAAAAGGAAAGGTACATCCGGACTGATCTGTTGGTGCAGCATGTTGGCGGCCTTGATTCCTTCGTCGGTGTCGGCGTATCTGTCGTCTTGGCTCAACTGGGAAGCAACGAACTTGTCAAGATCTCTCCAATCAGTCACTTTACCACCCAAGTCGCAGTTCCTACCACCGTTAATGTCGACGTCGCCTCCGTTCTGATCAAAAGCGACCAAATTAGAAGGTGTGGCTGCGGGGATGAAGGAGATGGGCAGCTTCTTTGGCAATGGTAGAGAAGGGCTCTCAAGCTGTGGCAGCTGCACAAATGGGTCGCAGGAGAGGACGGGTTGGTGGAAGATTTCTAGCTCGATTTCCTGCTTGCAAGGAAATCTTTGGTGCTGGTAATCAAGAATCGTGCTTACACCATGAGCTGTGTCATCGTAGTAGTAAGTTGAATCCCAACTGTCAACACTCCTATTTTGGGCGTTGGCGATCCGTTTCTTGAATGCCCTGCACACTACCCATCCCTCCTCCTGCATTTTGATCACAAACATCATCAACTTATTCCATATTATCCAAAAGCAATATATGAGCATTTCCATTGTTCATATTAACGAATGTTTTTTGTAAATCTTGATTTACGATTGACATTGGAAGACGTCAAAAATTCTAAAAAAGGAAGTTATCTCTGAAAACGTGAATACGAAGATCATTTGTTACAATGACATGAGACTTTGCCTGTGGAGGGCCATTTTCATCAGACTCTAGTCGGTACTCGTGCATGATCCAATCAGTTTTCTGGCCATTGGGGGCCCTGCCCTTGTAGAAGACGAGAGTCTTGCGCATGCCGATCAGCCTCGACTTGTCGTAGACGGCCTTGTCCCGGCCGGTGGCCTTCCAGAACCCGGCTATGGTGGCCCTGTTTGTCCTCGTTCCCGTCGGATACTTCTTGTCCTTGTGGCTAAAGAAATACCATTCGCTCTGCTCTTCGTACCCAATCCTGCATCTCTCTGACAACCATTTTTCTTTTCAGATCACAGGCATGCAAATCGGCTTAGAAGTATGATTAGGAAGTGAGGAGAATATTTGATGGACGTACCTTGAATATCCCATGGTTCTATACGGTAGAGATCTATGTCTCTGATAACGTCGAGGTCGATCTTTTGGCATGCTACTTTCTTTCTCAGGTAGTAGCCCACCAGCTCTTCGTCCGTGGGATGAAATCTGAAGCCTGGTGGGACGCATGATCCATTCGTATCCATCTTGATCTTCTCCAGAAATAACACATTCATAGTTTCTTAGTAAGCTTGCAGAAACTGCGCCCTTTTAAAAGCATGGTTCACATTTATGATAACCTGTAAAAATTCACTGGAAGCTACTATATATGTACATGCAAATGATCAGATTGGCAAATTGACGTTATGAGAGTAGGCTATATGTGGTTTTGATGAGAAATTCATGGATGGGAGAGCGAGGTAATAGGTGGTGGAGGGGCCATGTAACAAGTCAGAAGAAAGAGACACGCAGTTTGGGCGTGCTAATGATGCTGTCCCTTGCTAAAGGGTGGATATCATTGATCAATCTGTTTGTGCCAATAAGAACACAAGTTCAGAAGAAACTAGCTACTTATAAGTCAGATCTTTCAAAGAATCTGAACTTGTCTCTAATCTCTAGCTGAGAAACAGCAACTTAAGCTCTATTGAAGAGCATATAATATTAAAGTACTTATCTGCCATATGCAGGGATGGTGCAAAAAAGAAAGAGATAAACAAGACCAGCTAGTGAGAGCCATGTTTAAAAAAATGTGGTGAAAGCCGGCTAGCTGGGGGAGCAGGCATGCCGAAGAAAAAGGGAAAGAACACTAAAGTGGCACCGCTGCTCTGCACGTCCAATGTCTTTCTAGAAATCCATCCGCCCCCTTGTCTCTTTGTCTGGAATTTCCATGGCAAAATTCCAAACCTGACTTTGATGAAACCATCAGAATTCTGACAACTTAGGATCAGAAGGAGACCAATCGTCAAAACTCAAAAGATTCTTATCTTTCTTCTAATTATATAAAATGGCAAGAGAGCTGGGATAACTTTAATGACAATTGTTTAACAGGGTCTGATCACTTGGAAAAAGGTACACTGTCCTAGTTGAGATGATCATATAAGTTGAAACTGTAAGTGATGCATTCTTGTTATTTTCTGCTTTTCAGTTGAACAAGTTGTATAATATTAGCACTTTTGTGGAAGGATTTTGATTAAACTTTTTGGGCATGGAGAATGACCCGAGGTGCTAGGCAACTAAGGTTAGGGTGGATCATCATATAGCAAGCATGCCTCATAAGCTAGCTTTAAGATTAGTAAATTAAAAAAGTGAAGATGATACTAGAAGTAGCAGCAGAAAATTCAACGATCTATGATGCTGGTTCTTCCTCATATTATATAGGACTGACAGCCCAGAAGTCAGACAAAAATGTAAAGAGGATTATATATGTTGAATTTTGAGAACAGCAGTCGAAAAGATATCAAACTCTAACATGACCTTTTGATGGAAGAGACGTAAAAATAATCAAACGAAATCTCAGGACTGAGCGAATCATTTATTTCTACAGTACTTAAAAACTTGCATATTTTCGATTTGATTGAAAAGTTCTGCTACATACATACATTACATACATACATACATACATATATATATATATACATATATATCTATTTATCTATCTATCTATCTATCACAGATTCTCTTTAATGTGGACGATAACCTAAAACTGTTTAAAATCAGACCCTGAACAGTCTAAGAAAGATTGAGATCTGCAAAACAAATACGTTTTGAGAATTTTATCTGTTGTATGTCAGATTCAATTGGTTGCAGCTGATCATAGTAGAGAGGAAGAAGTGCATTCTCTTTCAGTACCAAGCTTCACATCACAATGTGTGATCACTTCCTTCAGAAAATTATTGTCTGAATCATTAAAACTGATGTAGGAAATTAGGAGTGCTACTGTGTTATAATTATCCACTCCAGCCCAAGAAAAGAAGTTAGAAATGTTCTATATAATATATCACACGTAAATAAGAAGAAAAAAAACACCTTCAAGTGCTGAAAACCGGAGAAATTAAATGACATGATTACAAACTGGAGAGGATAGAAGCTAAAAAGAATTAATAAAATGGAATTGAAATTAATGTGATATGGTGCAACTTTCAGATACTGATCATGAAGCTAGCAATACCAATCTGGTGCAATTCAGGTCATGTACGTTGTAAGTTGTAACATCCAGTACCAACAATAATATTCTGAACCTATGAGAGAATTATCTGCAATAAATATATTATACCTGATGATCAACCTGGGCTTCACTTGATCCCGATCTCTCGCATATATTGGCTTGATTCAAATTTGAAGAAGAAGAAGAATAAACAAAACAAAAAAGAGGGAGACAGAGAAAACAATGCTGGGGAAGGTTTCAGTTAGAAAAAGAGAGAAGGGGTGAGAAGAGGAGTGTGCATATATAAAAACGGGACAGTCGTTGATTGCGCGTGCCAACAGGGTATGAAAGGTATTGTCCTCAGTTGTTGACGTCAACCTTTCCACCCCCCACTCAACATTTTTCTCACTTCTTCATATCAATGCTTACTTTCGGCCTCTCATACTAATTGAAAAGTCTGTGCACTTACCACTTAAAAACGTAAAAATATGGTAGTATAGAACTAGTCTGTATATATATAAATTGCTTAGTATATATGTAGCAGACACTCGAGGGTGTTATAACTCTTATATTTACTTGGCAGGCCAGTTGCAGTGAGGCAACACACTCAGTTTCTTGCTGATGATCTTTGCTTTCTTTACAAACCAACATAAACAAAAACTTGGTTTGCCAACTTCCAGTGTACTATAATACCAGACATTGAACACAGTATTTGAAATAAACTATCAGTAGCAGACTGTACAACCATTATTTTGCAGCCGACCGGCTTGTTATTGCTCGTGTTCTTTCTTCCGGCATGCTTTGTTTCGGTAGCCATAATTTATGGTGGGTGGGATGCAGCATTTCGTAGGTCTTTACTATTGGATTGAAGAAGGTCAGGTTGATTGCCAAGAATTAGAAGGGCGGATGTGAATCAAGGATGAAAGAAAATAATAAAGTACAGCAACAATATAATGCTTTGTTTTTGTCTGATTTTGCTTATAAGTTGTCTGCTTTAGTGATGCTGATGGGAATGTTGAAGGTGTTTCTTGACAATGTGGCGGTACACTTTTTAACTTCGCAAGGCTCAAATTTTCCTTAAGTTCGAGCTTCTAATGAATAGCAATATATGTTTGCGCTTCTTAAACCATTTGGTGTGCCTGCAATTCCACCTCGAGACAAAAAAAAGAAAAAGAAAAAAATGTAATACCTTGTATTCTATCTTTCATGGTATAATGTGTTTGCTCCGTTAAGTGAACGAGTATTGTATAAGAACTCACCGCCAACGTCCATTGGATACTGTTACAATTACGTCACAAGATTTCGGAGTTGGCTAATTTTTTGATAGTTTTAAAACTGCGTACTTATAAATTTTCAGGACATTAGTCGTTCACTTAACCTAATTATCATGTCACGCTTCTCTTAAATTTTGCCCAGTGGTAGCTACTTCCTTGTTGGCATAGGTATAGTTATAATAAAGAGGAAGGTCAGCGTAAAATTGCGCCTGGACATCAACTCCAACGATTTCTTACTTGAAATAAACGAGCAAGGTATGAACAGTGCCCACTGATCAAAATAGGCATGAAGTCAGACCATGCTTAATTAAATCAAATCATGACCAGATATAGCATCGTCAATTAGCATGTAATAATTATCTAAGGAAAATAAAATGAAGCCAATCCTCCAATATAACTAATGCGACAATTTTAACGTTAACGTTTTCCTGATTAGTTAGTATTTTTTTTTTAAAAAAGTGCCAACTAATTTTAGGAATGCCTCAACTTGGGATGGCACATTCTTGCAAATTCATTTTCAGTTTTATTTATTTTTTACACTTGAGAAGAACATTAATCATATTTCGTCAATGTTAATTAAATTTCATACTCATGCTAGTATCTCAAGCTTAGAGGCGCTCACAAACTGCAACAATCGTGAACATCTTTTAAAATCTAGCGTGTAATTTTGGAAATATTTGTTTTACAATGTTTTGACGCAGGGCAAATGAAGATAAAAAAATGTACGAATATTAAAAGAGTATGAATTTTCACTAATTTAATTTTAATATAAATTGCGATCGATATTTATATATACATGTTCATTATATAGAATATTAGGAATTTAGGGGAGCACGTACGTGCCCCGTAATGCCACTCATCTTACTCGAAGGAATATGTCAAGGCCATATTGTGCGGTGTGGGCCCTCTCATCTTGGGATAATTGTTATTATCAATGGTCATGACTGAGACAGCTTTGAGCTGGGCCCCGTTACCGCCTGGACACTTTCATTGTTAAAGGGGGGCGTTGATGTCTCTTTGCTTCGACGATGTCCGAAAGCAATCCTCCAACCTTCCCAAACCAGCATTTTCTACGTGGGGGTGTAAATGAGGTGAACTAAATTGAAGAGGGGTATGCTCTCGATTTAAAATGAGCTGAACTGAACCGAGCATAGGTATGTTTGAATTTAGCTCGATATAAAATGAGTTAAGCCAAACTTTAATGTAAATGAGTCGAGCTTTAATATAAACGAGCTGAGCTGAGCTTGTTCAAAATTTATGGTATTTAAGTTTGGTTCGAGCCGATCTCGTGCCTAACAAATGTTTATATTCTCGACTTATATACGATCAAATTTTTTTTGAATCCTATATAAGTTCAATGTGATCTCAATAATATTTATAAGCTGAGCCAAGCCGAACATTTTTTCGAGATTGAACACATCTAGTTCGAGTTTCGAACCAAGCCGAACCAAATACTCCTTTGCTCAAGCTATGTTTGTTGTTGAACGAGTTTATCAATTTCGAGCTAAATGTTAAAAGCTCGCGAGGAGGCTTAGCTCGTTTAGACCCCTATTTCTACGTGAGGAGATGCATGTATTGTTGGGATTTTAACACAAAATAATTAAATTTTTTAATATAATTTGATTAATAATGAACAAATGTAAATAAATATACATTAATGTAATATAAAACCTCAAAATATACGAAAAACCACAAATATTCATTATTACCAATAATAAGTATACAAAGTATTTCAATTGAAAAATCCTCACTCTTTAATTTGAGATAACTCACAATCTTTAATTGGAATACACTCAAATTAGGAATGACCACATTCTTCAACTAAAATACATATCTAATTTAGAAACTCGCAATTCACAATTAAAACGATACCCTCACTTGTATACTCTCTTCACTCCAATTTTCTATCTCTCTCACTATCTCACAATACAACTATATATTTATAAATAAAAAATACATATTCAAGATATACTTATCCTTGAAGATACAAAGAGCCAAATATCAAATACTCTTCTTCTTTCATAATTCTACTTGAATCCTTCATACTTCTTAGAATAATTTTATGTAATTACATGTCTTTTTACATTCATCGTATGACGAGAGACTAAAATGTATAATATCAAATATATGAACCAATTAGCTAGATGCGTCACTTGAGATATTTCGACCAGGTGAAGTGGTCACCGGCAATATCGAAGTAGTCCGCCCATCCATCCATAAACAGTATCTGTCGACTTAATTTGGTCATCGGGTGCAAACCCTAGGCCGTTGAGACAGTGATCATGTCCATTTTCACGCATTTTAATGTCCGATTTATGTCATTATCATAATTTTTTTTATGTTAGATACTACTTAACCTATGATAGATATTGCAACCCAAAGTAATTGGGGTTAATATATATGCAGAATATATAGGAAGAAATTATCATATTAGTGTATTCGAGTTATATTTCATACATAATGGTCTCACTACTTGATTGCTACATTCAGTCCCACGTGTGCAATGATAAGGACCATTTTATATGGGAGCAAATTATTTAGCACCGGACCCAATATATATTGGACCCTCTCTATACCCTAGAAAACTGGGATGGTGTAAAAAAGAAGCTTCCTACTTCTTAATGTACTCTTTTGTGTTAATTACCCATGTCTATTTACAAAGTTGGCGGCAAGTCAATTGTTTTCATAAGATAAAAGTGATTTTATTTCTTTAGAAATCACGTTTAACAAAATTTGGACTGATCATAATCATTTTATTTCTAGAATTGAGCGACGTGTTAACAAAAAGAAAAATGAAATCTGGCTTCAAAGGTATGATTGTCCATAATTGTTTTGGATACACCAGCATGATGGTGAGATCGAGCCTTGTGTTATATATGTTGCTTCCATGAAAATTACTCTTTTTTGTTGCCATAGTGATGAACAAATCAAACCTTGGCTCAAAAAGTTCCACGTCATGATCTATTATTGGGACTACCAGCAGAGAAATGTGTTGTTGCATATATAATTGATATGTGAACATTTTGCTAGCTGATCAGATCTATTAATATCGTTAGACAAAGACTCATGTCTCAAATACAACACTTGGCAATGGAGTAATGCAATGGACCAGGTCCCACGTGACAACATTAGGCATCTGTTTCCATCCAAATCACAGTCGTGTGGAGCTAGCTAGCTGCCTTTTCAACGCCAACACCGACTACTCATTATAAACACAAAGCAGGATATTACGTACACAGATATACCCATCAGCCTTGTGCCCACAAATCTCACGCTAAGAACTTAGTAGTCAAATAATACAAGGAAAAGCAGGAGATAGGCCGGAAAGTGAAGCAACTTTGAGCACCGAGCCTGCGGCAGATGGAATGATGAGACAAGAATACAGACAGCAAACGGAAATAAAAGATAGTGACGGTGTATCCATGAAGGAGATGGAAATAACTAGCAAAGTGGACTGGTGAAGAATGAGATGATTTTGATGGGGCATATTTGAACCCACACTTGCTAGAGCTCAAGTGTTGGTGTAGGAGCTGCTCTCTAGGGTGTTCTCATGCATCAAGACTAGCGGCCATGGAGGAGTCCCACACGGTTATATATGTATGGAAGTGGAACAGAGTCCATGATGTAGAAAACTGGTTTGTGGCGGGTCCAAGGTTGCAACCAGCATGGATGGCTATGGTTGGAATGAGCTTAGCTACCTGCTTATCCCATACTTAATTCGTTCTTCTCATGACACTGGCCCGCCACTAATTTTCCGGTCATCCCCAGGAAATTTCTCGAAGGAAATAGATAAGACTCGTCTGTTCCATGAATGGTTAATATGTGTTAGCGAAGGTGTACTTATAGGTCCTTAATTTGCATTATATGCATGGATTTATTGGAAGTAATGAAGAAGTTTTTGTTCTATGATGAATGATCTTAACATTTTTCTTATCGTGGAGTGGGGATTTTTTTAATTGATAGGGCCACTGATTAATATTTGATGATTGTTAGCACTATATCAGATTTCTTTAGCAAAGTGGAAGTCAACTTTAGTATGAGCAGTGTAGTACTGCTTCTTGAGGCCGGTAACCAAATTTTTAGGTTAATGTTAATTCCTAAAAAGATTTATGATAATTCTTATAGTTCTAATGATAATTATGGAAGTTACAGGTAATTCTATTATTTTTATGAAAATAACTGCCTCAGGCCTCTACTATTTATCAATAACATCCCTATAAAAAAATTATTAGCTAGACATTTTTTACTATGAACAAGTCTGTTCGTGTCATAAAACAATGGCTACAACCACCAAAAACTGACTGAACCGAATTAAAATCAAGTTTCGTTCGATTTGAAAAAGTTTGATTGAGTTTTCGGTTGGCAAAAATAACTATGGAGTGGGAAGTTTGGCTCGAATCATACTTGAAACCCAACCAGAATAAAAAACAAAATTTAAAACACTAAAAATTTTATATTTTATGCATGTTATTATCATATTATTTGATTGGGCTATAATGTGTTTTAGATGCTTGGTATATTATATACAATTAAAATATATTTGAATGTGATTAAATTTGCTAAAATGTGATATACTTTTGTTGAGAGACTCAGTTTGAACGTGTCTAATTCAATTGATTAAACTTGACTTTGATAGGATCTGAATAAAAAAAAAGCATCTGAATTGAATTGCCAAAATTGGTCTTGACTCACCTAATTAAAATTGAGTTATACCGATTTATAACGATTTATAAATCATCATTCTTAATATGTTTTAATATTTAATAATTATACAATATATAAAGATATAATGTATGTAAATATACAAGGATTTAGCTTACAATTTTCTTGTTACATTTTTACCCTCTTATGATATTTATCACTTTAAAATTTATAAAGTTTGCTTAAGAATACTTTATTTTATAGTCAAATTAAATTTGACAAAAATTAATACACTTCAATATTATTTTTTATTTTGATTTTATTATACTTGTTAAACTAATTTTTATACAAACATAAATACAATCTTATTAAGTTTACCGATTCAAAATAAGTCATGAATAGATCATAAACCCGTTTGATTCAAAGTATTTAAAAGTCTGATTCAATTAACGATTCTATTTTTTTACAACAATCATATTACTTTCTCAATAATACCATTTAAATCAAAATTTAATTTAATTTCAAATTTTGGTTCTAAAATAACTAAATCGATCCTAGCGGAAATGTTTCGTTTTTGCTTGAATTTGGTTTTAGGTAAAAATCCGATTTCAATTTGGTTGAAATTTCGACGACCAACGGGGGGTGAATCTGGCATCAGTCATGGTCCATCAATTAATAGGGAGCTATCTGTAAGTAAGTACTCTAGAGCCCAAACGCATGCCCTTGCATCCTGCTCACAATCCCTATTCCTTACCTTAATTTAACATTATCAAACATCATTGTGATAATTATCTCAAATTTCACCCTTTTTTAACGAAATACAGGGTTATAAATGTTGTATTAAAATATGGGCCCATTTCTAACCACTTTCATTCTTAAGAAGTTTTGTGCGATGTAATTGAACTATATTATTAGAAAATTTATTAAAACTCTCCACATGTACAAAGAAGCTCTAAAATACACTCTTTTATAATTAGGAAATTATTAAGAAAATATTTACTTTATAATTTTATCATTTTCTATTAAGAACTCACCTAGTTTTATAATTTTATTGTTATAATTTCAATATAAGTGATCTTACCTGATATATTATGGACTCCTTATATCAATTTAAATAAATCAATTATTTGATTAATTTAATTAAATTGAAATGACTTTTAATTTTAAACAAAGTTTTCATATTAAAATTGGGTATTTTTATATACTAGAAAAATATAAAAAATATAAAAATATAAAAATATTTATACTTAAAAGGTAGAAGTTTTTACTAGGAAAGAGAGGATGCTTTTTGATACTACATAGTGGTGGGACAATAAAAAATAATTACCAAAAAAGGAGAAATTTTTCAATAATGACAAACAACACTTAGTTTAATTTATTTTAGAGAGCAATTATAAAGCCCCAACTCGATTCCCAGAAGAACCAAACCTAAGGCGTTACCAGGAAAACAATTAAACAAATTTTCAAATTCATTTATGACAAATATTACGAGAGAATAACGCTGAAAACATGGCAAAACCCAATAAAATCCCCAGGATTTGTAAATTTCCGTGGTGTTTTAGTGATGAAAATAAGTGGTCACTACTCCCAATGACAATGCATACAGTAAAACAATGTATGAAAAATTAAATACTATAATAATGTAGAATACATAATCACCAATACTTGAGTGAAGCGAAGCATCCCTACAACGACTCCAGTTCCTTAGTAGGATATAAACTTGCGTGTTTTAAAAGCAAATGTCAATATCAAACATTACTAGTCCTCACCTAAGTAATGAATAATGGATGAGTTGCATAAAACTCAAATTATACAAATCACATGAGCTCCCGGCCAAAATTACTTATAGTTTAAGGGGAGAAGTTACTTCGGTCGTAGTGAAACATTTCCACCAGAATACAAGAGATACCCTAATAAAGTTTAGTACAAATAATACAGTAGAACAATATAAAATAACACACTAGTCCCTGAATATCATCAACTGGGATGTAACTGTTGTTGTACGCGAATTCTACCAACGGCAAATGCTCTGCCCAGTTGCCTCCAAAATCTAGCATACAGGCCCTAAGCAAGTCCTCAAGAATCTGAATAGTTCTTTCAGACTGCCCATCTGTCTGAGGGTGGAAAGCCGTGCTAAACTTCGACTCTGTGCCCATGGCTACCTGGAAGGCTCTCCAAAAACGGG
>JAVDBV010000327.1:0-10554 GCA_032619315.1 Piper longum
ACGCCGGGGGGGAGGTTTTGGGTGTTCTCGACACCGGGGGGGAGGACGGGGTGGGAAGGGAAGGGGAGGACGAGAGCGGTGACGTTGGGGGGTAGTAGGTCGAGCGAGGGGAGGGCGTTGGGGGTGACGAGGATGGTGATGGAGAAACCGTGGGGGAGGAGGACGCGGGTGAAGTTGAGGAGTGGGAGAAGGTGGCCTTGGGCTGGGAAGGGTACGACAAGGATGTGGCCACCGCCTGCGCCGGACATGGCTTTGATTCTTCCTTGAATGAAGTGACCGGTAAATAATTACTTAGAGTTAAGTAGATGTCACTTGATGATATATATATATATATATATATATATTTAAATATATATTATAGCTACTTCGAATGAGATGCTTGTACAACCATGACTGAGTTTGTGGTGAGGGGATGTTCTCTGTCGTCATTCGGGCTAATGGGTTTGCCGTCATTGCTTACGTCTCGTGAGGAAGCATTTATAACGCAATAAATCCATTCTTTTGAAGGAAAAAGGTAAAGTATCGTTTCGCTTTGTTGACCATTTGGTGACATCAATTATTAGATATCTACTCCCTCAGCTTAATCCCAGTTATCAGAACTTCGCTTCTCTAATTGTTTGTTCCATGGTTTTAACTGATGTATGGAAGACCATACCGGATTTTTAGAGTATTACGCTATACGATCGATTTAACCAGGTTGATCCAAATTTAACATATATATGAAATAAAATACTACAACTTATAAAATTTTTACATGTATATTTGTATTGAACAAGATTAGTATGGGAAATGAGCCGCATCAAATTTGTTTAAAATTTATGATGTTTAGACTTGGTTTGTTATATTTTTGAGTCGAGTTCAAGTCGAGTTTGAGTTGAACTCAAGTCAAATTCAAGTCGAGTGAATATTTATACTCTATTTGTACTTGACTTATATAAGATTAAAATTTTTTTTCCAATATTATATAAGTTCAATGTGACCTCAATAATATTACGAGTCGAGTCGAGTCGAATATTTTTTGAATTTGAATACATCGAATTCGAATTTCGAGGTAAGCCAAGACGAACATTCCTTAACTCAAGTTTTATTTATTCTTCAACGAGCATATCTATTTTGAGCCGATTATTTTTTCGAACACAATATTAACGAGCGCGAGCTGAGTCAAGCCGAATAAAAAAAACTTGCGAGTAAGCTTGGCTCATTTACACCCCTAGTAATTGATGTATAAAAGATCATACCGGATTTTTAGAGTGTTACGCTATATGATCGATTTAAACCAAATTTAATATATTATATTTAATTAAAAATATACGAAATAAAGTAGTACAACTTATAAAATTTTTACAAGTATATTTTTATTGAACAAAATTAGTATGGGAAATATATCATTCTTTTTTAGGTTATTATCTCATATTTAAATGTAATTTTATATTTGAAAAATATTGATATTAATTTATTTATGATTTATTATTTTATAGCCATAGTTATAAATTTTTGCCATATTCATATTTTTTCAATCAAGTATATTTTTATTTTGCAGACTTCATCATTTACACACTACAAAATATATTAATTTTTTAAAATATTAAATGGTCAAAGGTGTATTGTTGGATTCAATTTAGATCTAAATTAATCCAAACTTCAGCATTAAATTAGTTGACAAATAAATTACAGATGAATGTCGATTCATTTCAAAAGCACAGGAGAGAAAAAGTTTTGTGAGGGCAAGGTTGCGAACTGTGAACCCTCAACGATGGATTCTACACTTCAACCCACACGAAGCTTTGATCACTGAAACAACACGTACTTGTTAACATTGAAGGTTCAAATACTAATTTATTTATTCATAACTACTAACAATGAATTTCTCTCACGTTCCCCAGCAAGTGCAGATGCTGTTGGAGCCTAGGATCGCCTTTGAAAATGTTGGAGCAGGTCCGACCGAATTTCAGTAAATAAAAAATAATTTAAAAAGACATTACTTTGTTCGACCGAACACCTAAAATTTTACTTGTAATAATTAATAATTAAATAATGTACATACTTAATATCTATTTAAAAGTCTCAAAATTTAAAGCATATTACAACATAATCATAAATCATTGTCATTAGCCCATCACAGTATACAAACATATTTATCAAATAAAAATTCTCAAAATAACTAATAAAATAAAAACATATATATTTATAAAGTAAAATATCCCAAAATAAATAAGCAATTAACATAAGATAAATATCAAAACTAGTTAATTAAAATGGGACAAAGTATTAAAATTAATATGATTAATAACATAATAATTCAAAAGATCATGTATAAGAAAATCATGAAAAAATCTTATTAAATAATCAACATATTATAACTAATTTAATTTTTTTAAAGCAAGACAACCAATATTAATACCATTGTGGTTAATAACAAAATAAATTAGCAAATCAATTTATTAGAAAATTATTAAATAAATCATTAAAGAATCAACATATCATGATTAATTTAATGAAAAATATCGCTATTATTTTAGTTTTTAGTAACCCTTGTATTATTTTATACAATTGATATAATTAAAACGATATATTTTACAAAATTATTTAAGGCGATTTTAAGTGCACATCCTTAATATATTTATTTTAACTTGAATTTGTTTCAAACTAATATATTGTAATAATTTTAATTTTACTGGTGACAATACTAAAGTTTTGACCAATACGAATACTCGGTACAATTGGTTTAATTGAACAAAATTGGTATTCAATATATTATACCGGATCAAATCTTGTATAATTACATTCATAATTTTGAAAATAACTCATGTTAGCAAATAAGATTGTGTAGTCCATTGGTTTTGTAACACCCCGATTCCGATTCACCTAAGAACAAGATTAGAACTGTTATGATCAAGTTGAGTCATGTCTAAATCAATTACTCTGCAAGATTCGAATGAGAAAAATGGACTGAAACAACCCTCTTAGCTTTTCGAGAATGGAAGACACTACTAATTTCTTAGCCAAAGCTCAACTAAATATAATGAATACACATCAAGCACAAATGGTGACCCAACATACATGAACACAAAACCTACCTATATAATAAGAAAAAAGTTAACAACAAATGTCACTAGTTTGAAAAATAACTAGTACGAACTAGTAAGTGAAATTTGATATTCCACGAGGATGGAAAACCATATATAATCTCCAAAGGAACTTTCAAAGAGCATCTACTGAGGAGCCATCAAGCTGTAGATTCAATAGCATCTCGAGTTGAATTGGTGTTATGCCACTCCTAGCAAATGCCTTTCTTGACAATAATTGATCCCACTCTCTGAAAAAAGCACATAACCTAAGCCCTCTCTAAACCTCTATATAATTCCTAATCTTAAGCACAAGGGTTGAGTACCTCATGGAATCGCCTTCAGTACCTCAAGAATATCACAAGTCTAGATATATGTTGTACACTACCCATCTAGTCCATGCTTCTCCGGGTGTGAGGAAGCTCAAGACGTTGAGATATCATAATCCCTCAAGAATATAACAACCCTTCTCACTAATCTAGAGCCCGCTCACGGTATACACAAGGTCAAATTAACCACTTCTCGTCTCACAAAAAACTCGATAAAAACTATATATAAGGCCGGGAAGGGAATCATATAAGTAGGCCCAAAGTAATGTAAAGTGAAGCTTAGTTCGAAAACAACATGAGAGATCTCATCCTCGAGAGTTCTTAATCATGGTAGTAAAATACATTTAGATGGCCCATGTTAAGTCGGGCCTAATGAAATAGTCACTTAACACGTCCCACGATCTGGAAATCGATTCTACGTCCTAACGAACTTGTAGTTCAAGCTCCAAGTGCATTAGTACATATAGAGTGAACTCAAATTCTGAAACCTGCATCGAAACCCACTCCTAAGCAAAGACTAATAACTCTATATAATGCATGGTCGCGCTTTATGCTTACATCAACAATAACATCATAAACAACAAGCAATGCAAAGGAAATAAATAAATATCTGGCATGCAAAATAAGGCACGTGCAAGCAATAGACAAATAAATAAATAAAATAAGTCAAGTAAATAAAATAAAATTACTAAAAATAATAATGAACAAGTAACATGAAGAAAAGTAATAAATAATTAATAAAAATAATAATATACATAACACTAACTAAATATACAACTAAACGCGAGCAAATATCAACACATACACAAGCAAGTAATTAGATAAATAAATTTATAAATAAATGATTATTTAATTAAATGGATAATTAATTAATTAATTAAATGAGTAAATAATTAATAATAATTAATCATTAATGATATTAATATAAATATCAAATATGCGAATACACGACTAATCGAGAATAAATAATAACATGAGTGAGCAAATAAATAACAATTCATCAAATTAATTAAATTAAATAATATAGACATGAATAAAAACAATATCAACAAATAATTGCATCATCAATAATAATGAATAATTATACATGCATTCATCATAATCGACAAATATATAAATAAATATAAATAAATAATAATAAATAAATAATAATAATAATAAATAAATAAACAAATAAATAATAAATGACAAAATATATTAATAACATCAAAATATGACAAATAATGTGAACATGTATCTTAACTAGCATAGGGAATCTCTAATTACAGAAAACAGATGAAAAACTCACGATAACCAGGGAAAATTTGGGAAAATTAGTTATCGAGTCAACTGGGGCGACCTGGTCGAGTCAAACTGAGTCGACTTGGCCGAGTCAACTGGATGGGCTGGGCTGCGCTAGACTCAATGGACGTGAACACATGCACATGACCATGGGACTGTTGAGCAAGTGAACATGGCTTGGACAAGTAAACACAGTTGGAGGCAGAAGGACATGAATAGGGTAAATGGGCACCAAGCAGGACGGTGGTGCTTGTCGCATGAAAACTCTAACGGGGTAAGGAAGTGGTCGCTGCTGGTCCTGATCGATGGCCCAGGCGACGGGGAGCATGGTGGTGGTGGCGATCGATGAAGTCCGGCCATTGGCTGGCTGGCCAAAAAGAGGGGAAATTGCCGCCGAAGTAAGTGGAGTCAATGGCAACAATTTTGACGGCGATAGTCGGTGGGGCTAGTCTCAAAATGTAATCTGTCAAATGCGAAAGGTTTCTGAGGTAATGCTCGACGGTTGTTGGCCGGTGACCGGCAAGAAAATGGCTGAAAGGTTGGGAAAACATCGCTGGGAAGTGATGACATCGCTGATGGCGATCGCGGCCTTGGGGATGGTCAGGGGCGGTCTCAAAATGTCAACCTCAATGAGGGGAATCGATTTGGATGGTCAGGCTTACCAAAGTTGGGTTGCTGGCGTTAGAAAATGGTCTAGAAGGTGGCAACACTAGTAGAAACTAACAAACAAAATGGCATCACCAATGGTGACTACAGTGACATTGTGGCTAGAGTGAGTCTAGATCGATACTCTACTGCGATGCGGTCACAATGGTGCCGTTCCAGTGGCCGGAGGGTGGCTGGAGTCTCACCAGCAATGAGCTGAAGTGGCATCGTCGGTAAGGGTGGAAAATCGTCCAAAATTGTAGGAGGAATTCCAGAAAATAAGAGAGAGAGAGAGAGAGAGAGAGAGAGAGAGAGAGAGAGAGAGGGCATTGCTAGGTTGATATGGACGACTTTAATCTTACCACGAGGTATGATCTAGATGCCTGACAACTTGTGGACCTAATGGGAATATATATAAGGTTGCAAAGCTCGGATTGATGGTGACAAAAGTTGAAATTGACCGAAAGCCTAACTAAGACTATGCAGATAGAAATCGAGGCAATGAAGCTAAATGGGCCTTGAAATCCTTTACTCAATGGGTGAAGAACCGAGACTCAAAGCAAACTGGGCTCACATGGGGTAATTTGATAGTCCAAAAATCCTTATGATGCATACAAAAGAGATACCCTAAAAAAATCCAAATGAATACTCAACGCTGCAACGACTTAAATATAGCCCTAAAATGCTGAGCTAACACAAGTACGGACTCGTATACCTCAAGAATAACTGAAGCCATCATCTGTATATCGAACATACTCAGCCTCCATTGCATGCACATTTGGTCATTTGGGCCTTATACTCATGGTCTAAAAGCTGAACTGACTCAAACCGATTCAAGACTAGCTTGAACCGAGCAAAGCAACAAGCGGATAAAACCCTAACCTAAAGCTTGGATTTTACAAGTTTGGTATTAAATACTTAAGAAAATGGTCTTGTTAGCAAATAAGAGGGGGTAGCCAACTGGTTTGGTATTGAATACTTGAGTAGTTGGTCTTGGGATCAAACACTAGTAGGTGGAACTTGGGAATTTTTTTAAAAA
Source organism: Piper longum (assembly GCA_032619315.1). Lineage (NCBI taxonomy): Eukaryota > Viridiplantae > Streptophyta > Magnoliopsida > Piperales > Piperaceae > Piper > Piper longum. Next base: position 6,360 of record JAVDBV010000327.1, read on the forward strand.
ATGATGTGCAGTCAATGGGAATGTCCAAGCCCAACGGACAATTTGGCAGCAGGTTGGCACGGAAAACTTTGTTCGATCAAAATTTGGGCAAGCATAGACAAAGGCTTGTCCAATGCCCACCCCTATGGAGCCGACCCTCTACAAAAAACCAGTACAAGTTGTGATCATGACCCTATCAATTAACTATGAAACCACCTTGTGAGAAGATGTGAGGTCCCTTGACTTAGTCAATTTATTCCACATTTATTACCTATTTGGTTTACCAAATTGCGGAGATGACTTAGTCCTATTACATTGCACTTTGAGTCAGGACGTTACACATGGTACCAGAACAACTTGACTCGGGCCAAGACTTGGGCCAAGACGTTACACATGGTATTAGACCAACCTGATTCCGAATTGGATGACATACTAGGCTACTGGTCATGGGTCAAGGAAGTCACTAGGGCTAGAGCTATTAATGGGCTAAGTGTAGGAATTTCGAGGACAAAATTTCCTAAGGTGGGTAGATCATGAGATTTCTTAACTTAGTCCACATTTACTACATACTGGGGTAAGATCCTGTATATAAGCGGGAATGAACTATAGATCTTCAACTTGGTTAACTATTTTTGAAGAGATGGTTAAGCTCATTACGTTATACTTTGGGCTAGGTCGTTACAAAGAAATTGTAAAATCCTGTGGGATTATTTTTTATTATTGTTATTATTTAATTTAGATATCTACTAGGTTAGGGTCAAATTGTTGGCTTGTGTTTGGGTGCCTCCTCCTGTTCCGTGTGAACCTTCTATGTGAGGTGGGCCAAGCTTGGGTGTGGCTATTTTGGAGGATCAATTTTTACCAATTTTGAACAATTTTGTAATAAGATTAGGGGTTTGAGGAAGTTGAGTTTGGTGGGGGATGTGACGGCGGGAATGAGGAAACAAAAAACTCAACCATCTCTTCTTCTTATTGAACAACTAAGTGTTGGGAGAGGTCTGCTTCTTCGAGTACTTCTCTTCTCCGTTTTGCTTGTTTTCTCCTCTTTCCTCACTAGGTTTCTCTCGCTCTTGTTCTCTTGCTTTCTTCTATGTCATTTGTAACACACCAAATCCGGTTCGGTATTAAACTGAAGTAGTAGTGTTATAGGAAACTAATCCAATTCTCAAATTTGGTTAAATTGGTTGATGGAACTTAAGCGGAAGGGATCTACTCTAAGTGTCATAAGATGAAATAATAACAATATGAATGTATGAAATGTATAACTTAGTTGGACGCTATGTGGATGATATGACAGTAAAATAATCACACCAACTGACTAAATATTATACAAATTTTCTAAATAAACGGACAAAGTTTTTCCTAAAAGTGCAATAAGGGAACTACCATTTTCTTTACCCATCTGCTAGTCACATTCACATGGTTATAAGTTTACTAACTTCATTCACAATAGCGTTATTATCTTTGACATCAAAACATCTTTAACAAAAATATGATAATCATGCATTAAACATCATCAACCTATTTGATAAAAAATATTACAAATTAATTAACATCACAATAAAAAGTCTTATCGTTAGGCATGTGCGTGTGCAAGATATCACTACCCATTCATCAAGTCCAATATATCTTGTTGTGTCTGATGCTCTCTTACATATAAAATAGAAAACCGTTAGCAATGATTATGACTAGTCTAGAAAATAACTAATATCAACTTGTCAATGAGAGCTAACTCTTATGAAAATTAAACATGCACATACTCCATCAGAACTTTCATAAGGGTAACTATTGAGATGCCATTGAGTTATAGTCTGGATAACATCCCAAAGTGACTAGTTTGATGCCTTTCTCACCAATTTCTCATTTTTTTGGTCCCTCAGGATTACAAGTGTATCCTAAGTCCTCTCTGATCCTCTATATATCTCCTGGCCTTGCGCACGAAGAACTAGTATTCTCAGGCAATCTCCTTTAGTACCCTTTGAACCACATATCCAGACATGTGTTGTACTAAATAGTACCTGTAAACCCATCACGTTTCTTCGAGTATGAGTAACTCAACACATGGAGTTGTCATGATCCCTCGGGAATGGAACAGCCCCCTTACTAATCATGAGCCCGCTGTAACTTGCATGTGCACCCACTCATAGTATGTGTGAGTCGGTTTCACTATCTCTCATCTCATTAAAAACTTGATAAAATCATATATAGGCCTGGTAAGGAATTTAATATTGTAGGAAAGAAGGTAGCTTGCGGTGGTTCTTTTTTTCGAAATCAAACTTGAGTAATCTCATCCTCTAATTAATCCTAAAATTTATTCGTTAAAATAGACCGTGTTAAGTGGGGTCCAATAAATTGACCATTTAACATGTCCTACAACCTACAATCCAAAACAACAATAGAAGAGATCTACAAACAAGAGTACGAGTCCTAAACAGACCTTGTAAAAACTCCAAGCGTAGTCTCGAGCTTGTGCAGCGAGCTCCTACACCGAACCTTCACAAACAAACTAAATACTAACACCCATGTATACCCATATGATACATGAATGATATAATGGATAAATCAAACAACACTAGGACAATCATGTATATCTTGATCAATCCAAACAATCCCTAATCACATCGATAATATAATCAAGTACAATTATAGGATACTGAGATAACATGATTATATTTTAGGCAACACTCATCAAGGTAAGGTAATTTGAATAATCATGTGATATACATATGATAAACCTGTAATTAATTCCATATCATGGTAATGGAATTAAATTCAAACGCCATCACTAATCGCAATCTAACTATTATCATGCAACAATCAGATCAATTATTCTTAATCATATGAATCTACATTCTTATGTGATCATACCATTAACATCACAAATTTATTAATATGTAATTAAACATATCAATTAACTAAATAAAGATCATGATTCTGATAATCAAACTAATATCAAATTGTCATAATTCAAGTATTAATTTATAATTATATCAATAGTTCATAAATAATTTTCATACTAATTAATAAAATTAGCATTTTTTGTGGTCCATCACACTTAGTAAATAAAACAAACCTAAATTCACATACATGCAATCAATCAATAATTTAATCATAATGCTTACGATAAAATGAATTTTAAATTAAATCGTATACCTAAGCCAGTGATTACATAGCGACGGCAACGACGACCTTGTGGTTATCAAAAGTAGCCTTGAGGAGTGAGATGGTGGCTATGACTGTCGTCCCACGAGCAAAGTTAGCAAGGGGGAGTGGTCAAGGTGGATAAAACTACCAATGGCTAGCGGGGAGGGTGAGTCGTCGATGGTTGTGAGGGTGAGGTTGTCGGGGTGGTGGCTGGTGGTGGCGAGGGGTTAGTGAAACAGAGGAGTCGGGCGGAGGTTTGGAGAAGAAGGTTAGGGGGGAAGAAAAACATGTCGAGTGCAGTTTTGTAAATAATACTTGACTAGCTCCCTACTCGAGTCAATAATAATAAATAAATCTAAAAAATAAACTAAAATATAATAAAATACCATAAAATAAAAGAATGTCGACCTAAGTCAAATAATATGTTCTGAGCCTACTAACTTAATAAATAGCGCATCCTAACGCAAAAAATAACCTAAATATAATTTTACAATCTACTATAAATAAAATAAAATGGGTGTACTCTATATACTTTGATAACGTATTCTGTTGCATCACTAACGTTATCATCATATACTTATGTACAAATCAGCTTCATGGCTCATAACACATGGTCGGCCTCGACTCAACACACGTGTTCGAAAACTAACTCGACTCGAACTGACGGCTGAACCAACTAGTTAACAAGCATAAAAACCCGACTCGAGTCACGAGTTGTACAACATTCATGCATATAGCATTGTAGGACTATAACACCCATAATTTGGTACACCCTTGAACTAGACCGGAAATGCTACCGGCGACCAAACCGATCGCTTATATACTTAATTTGGTCAAGCCAACCCAGATCTACCCTCGGTATCTCAAAATGGTGATGCACCACTCAATGCATGGATGAGATGTTTAGTCTCTATTGTTATTCTAAATGAATGATATGATATGCAATCCACATTCAAAACAAAACTACTCATTAAAGGTTTGGTAAACAACAATTTTTAAAACACAATGGATAGAGACTCCCCTAAAAGTGCAATACGGACCACAATCTCAACAACAAATAATATATATATAT
>JAVDBV010000330.1:0-28285 GCA_032619315.1 Piper longum
GCAACAACAATCACAATTGATGGGACAGCAACCGAATGCCCATGGTCCTCCACAAATGCTTGCACAGCAGCCAATTGGTTTTCAAGAAATGCAGCAACAGCAGCAGCAAAGATTGCTTAGTTCACTGGCCAATTTATCCAACATGCAACAGTCCCAACAACCATCCATAATTGGTCAACAGAGTAATATCTCAACATTGAATCAGCAACAGCAGTTATCCGTACAAAATAGTGTAGCTGGAGGACAACAGCAGCAGCAGCTAACTCATCAGGGCAACTTATCAAACATTCAGTCCCATCAAAACTCGATGCACATGATGCAGCAGGCCAAGGTTGTGGCATCCCAACAGCAATCTAACCAACAGACATCCTCAACAGGATTGCCATCTCAAGGGCAACAACAGTCTCAATCGCTCGCACACCAGCAGCAAATCATGTCCCAGATTCAGTCGCAATCAGCTCAATTATCACAGCAGATGACTTTACAGCAGCAACAGCCACAGGCAAACTCAATACCGTTGCAGCAAAGAATGCAAGCTCCAAGTAATTTACTTCAGGCACAGAGCACTATTGAGCAACAGAAGCAACATCCCTTTCAAGTTCAGAGAGGAGTTACAGAAGCTTCATCTGGTGAGTTTGAACGCTATTATTTCTTTTGTTGGTGTTGTCATTTGATCAAACTTTATCTCCAGTATTGGCCTACAACAGTGGGTGTCAGCTTTGTATGATTGGATGTTTAACCTCTCTGATGCAGGAGCATATATTAGGAACTAGTGAAAGACCCACCCATGCAAAGCGTTAGCTATAATGTTTATTTTAATTTATATTTTAGCTTTAATATAACACAGGTTAAAATTTTTTATTGAAATTTATATTTAAAGAGTTTGTTTTATTATTTTTTTTATAACTAATCAGAGATTCTTATTAAATAGAGATTTCTAATTTGGGTAGGACTATACTTGAAAATTTCTCTGATAATAATAAAAAAAGACAATCTTAAATTAAGAATGGATCTATATATATATACACACACACACACACACACACACACACAAATATATATATATGTATATTTCTATATTCAAAATTATTTAAAAATATATGTTACTATGTCTCTATTATAACAAAGTAAAACTCATCTTTGTTCGCCACACGTCTTTTATTACCCATGTTCTTTATTAATTTGCCTAAAATTGCCATGTCTCTTCTTATTGTTTTATAATTTTAGCCTTCATTAGGAAAGTCCACGTCTCTTATTATTTTGAAATTATTCTCTTTCTATATAGAAAAATGATTATTCTCATCAAGTTGGTACTAATAAAATAAAAATGTTCTCTCAAATTGATTGCACATGATGTATACTTAAAAAAAAGTTACTAAAAATAAGTAAAAAAATTCATTTGAGTAGATGTAAATATGACTTTTTCAAGTAATATTATATACTCGATTAGAATTATTAATTTTCAAATCAAATACAACTACACTTTAACTTAGGTAAAATTTCAAAATTAGAGTTATAAATTTTTAAATTAAATTCAAAAGTATAGTTTGAAATCAAATACAATTATATTGTAATGATACTTATAAGTTGTAAACTTAGTTTGCGTGAAGTGCAGGTATACATCTAGTTATTAATATCATAGAGATTAATGTAGTGTTGACTTTACATGAAGGACAAGAAATAGTTAGTATTAGAAAAGGGATTTTTATTCAGAACAATAAAGAGAGTTTTTATTAGGAGTATTAATAACAAACAGCTTCTATTAGGATAGGAATATTGAGGACCGGTATACGTTTTTCCAGAGAATACTTATTAGGAAATATGGCCCCTATATAAATTCAATGTCAATGTGGGCCCAAAATTAACCGCATCAAAGTAGATACATATGCGAAATTTATAATTTCTTTGTAATAAGACGTAATATTAATTGCAGTTTTTAGGATTTCTTTTACATCCGATTTTTACCTTGTGTAGGGTTTCTTTCATGGGAAGTAATTGCATTACTTAGGTTATTTGTGATATTATATATAGAGGATGTAACATCAATGTAAAACAGGTTTTTGATGAATTAAATTGAGTCTTCGTGCTTGGTTATCTCCCTTCTTGTATTGTTCGACTAGTATACTTCCCTTTCATCTATTTCTCTCTAGCTATCCTACATCACTTTCTAGAGACCTAAGCTCGATGGCTTGGATCTAACTTCTAACAAGCAATTTATATGCTAACTTTTTTTGGTCAACTTTAAGGGTAAATAATCAATATTGTTTGTTTGCTTCTTTGTAGCATCTGTGGATTCTACTGCACAGACAGGACATCTAGCTGTAGATTGGCAAGAAGAGGTCTATCAGAAGGTACTATTGTTTGTTTCAAGATATGTCAGTCTAGTGGTAGAGAAGCACTTTACTTGATTTTGTGTGTGAATAGATATTTTGCAGGAAAAAGCTGATGGGCGGAGTAAGATTGGAGACTGTTGTCCAAATATGTACTCTTTTACTTGTTTTGACAATGAAGTTTGCATTGTTGGAAAAACCATTAGTCATGACCTAGTCTATGAGGAGCATTGCTTGTGGTATTGCATCTGCTGTTTTATCTTGAGCCAGTAAATAAAAACAGAATGTGAAAAAATGGGAAAATGAAGTTTGTTTTAGGCTTTATTATTTTGCTTGATTAAGGCAACTTAAGTGTGATGAAAAGTTGTTGCGTAAAGAGAATCATGAGGTGTCGGCTTCAGATGGTTGGCTGTTCATTCCATGGCTCACTAGTGGTGCCTCTGAGCATTCTTCTTCAAATACTTGGGGAAGTTTTAGTATTTTAAGTTGGAAATCTTTCAAGTTAGGCCAACCTTGTAGTCAATTGTTTTTGTAGCTGTCTAGGAGGGTGTGTTGTTCTTATAAATGGCAATGCTGCATTAGGTGCTATCTGCACAAGAAACATGTTTTAGCTGTTCGGACTCGGATAACTGCATTAGGTGCTATCTTACTCTTTTCTAACAGTCATATGGAGTTAAGATGTCTGCTTTCTCAGAGATAATTTATAACTTGTTTTGTGCGTGTAGAGGATGCTTACGTTGGACTGCTTGATGATTGTTTTTCTTAAATTTTTCATTTTTATTTTAAATTTGCAGTTGAAATCAATGAAGGAAATGTACTTCATGGATCTAAGTGAACTCCATAACAAGCTCTCTGTGAGATACCAGCAGGTAGGCGGCCGTCCTTAAAATTTGACTTAATAAATGTTTGTTTGACAGCTGATTGGTTAGATCATTCAATTTTGTTGTTGGACAGCATGAAGCTCTTGCCCAGGGAAAACAATCAGAAAATCTGGAGAAAATCAGAGTGTTTAGACTCATGTTAGAACGTATAATACATTTTTTAAACTTGCCCAAGAGTGCTATTCAACCGGGTGTCAAGGAGAAACTCGCTGCCTATGAGAAGCAAATTGTTGGTGTCCTTAATGCAAATAGGACAAAAAAACCTACTGCTTTGCTTCAACAAGGTCAACAGCCAAATTCTTCAGCAGTTGCCTCCCTTTCTAGCATGCCACAGCAACCCACAGTTCAGATGTCTCAACTACAGCAGCATGAGAATTTTGTGAACCAGATGCAACCCATGAGCATGCAAAGCTCAACTACAAGCAGCATGTCCATGCCCTTAACAACAAATATGGGTGTCCCACATGCACAGCAGAGTATGTTAAATTCCCTACAACCTGCTCAAAATTTGGACCAAGCTCATGGAAATGCAATGGCATCTTCCCAGCAAAATGTGATGGCCTCCTTGCAGCAGAATAGTGTGAATGGGACTCAACAAGGTGGTGTGAATACATTGCAACAAGGAGTGAATTTGTTACAGCCGAATATGAATACTCTGCAGTCCAATGCTAATCTACTCCAACAGCAGCAACTGAAGCAGCAGCAGCACGACCAGCAGCAGCAGCAAAAATTGATGCAAAACCAACAGCTAAAACAGCAGTACCAACAGCACCACATGCATCCCCAGTTAACTCAGCAACAGAAACAGCTCCTGATTCAACAACAGCAGCAACAGTTGTTCCAACAAACGCAGCCAAAGCAGCAAATGCCTCAGATCCATCAGATGAATAATGATACAAGTGACTTGAAGATTCGACCAGGATCAGGCCTTGTTAAATCGGGAATGTTTCCTCAGCACCATATGCATGGCCAGCGGCCCCCTTCTTATCAGCAGCCACTGAAGACTGGTGGTTCTTTCCCAATTTCATCTCCACAACTTCTTCAGTCACAGTCTCCCCAGATCTCTCAGCACTCATCCCCACAAATTGATCAGCAGAGTTTGCATACGAATATTTCTAAAACTGGGATTCCTTTGCAGTCTGCAAATTCCCCATTTGCTCCATCCCCTTCTACACCATTTACAGTGCCATCTCCAATACCAGGAGAGCAAGAAAAACAAACTCCTGGGAATTCTTCAATCTCCAATGCAGGAAATGTGGGATCTCAACAAGTGGGCCCCACACTGTCTCAAGCAAATACACTTGCCATAGGTACTCCTGGAATGTCAGCTTCTCCTTTGCTTGCTGAATTTACAGGTGCTGATGGAAACCAAGGAAATGCTACTGTAGCTGGAAAGGCTAGTGCCACTGAGCGACCACTTGACCGATTGCTTAAATCAGTCAGTGAAACCTGTATTTTTAATTGCTGGTTCATGTGTTTTACATGTATCGTACAATTATAGACTCCTAAAAACCCATTGTCTTTTGCAGGTCAAATCAATGCTACCTGAAGCTTTTAGCTCTGCTGTCGGTGATATTCGTTCTGTTGTTAGTATGGTGGACAGAATAGCTGGCTCAGCTCCTGGCAATGGATCTAGAGCAGCTGTAGGTGAAGACCTAGTGGCTATGACCAAGTGTAGACTGCAAGCTCGGACTGTCATGCAACCTGATGGTAGTTCTACCACCGGAACAAAGAAGATGAAGCGAGAAACTAGTGCTATGCCTTTGAATGCAGTTTCTTCAGCAGGTAGTGTGAATAATGATAATTTCAGACTGTTAACCAGTTTTGAGGTATCTGATTTGGAGTCAACTGCAACATCAAGAATAAAAATGCATAAAATGGAGGTACATTCCCCTTTTATAATTATATTTATTTTTATTTTTTCGAGAAATTTAAGTTTTCTTTTTCACTAATGCGGACCATTGTTGGTTCCAAGTGTTAATAAAAGAGGAGGGTTGGGGTCAGGAAAGGCATCTGACCAAAAAACTTTGCCATTTCTTTGCCTATATATCATTGGGAGGCGTGCTGTTTTCTACTTTTCAGCTTCAAACTATTAAACTCTGTGTAATATCAAGTTAATGGATTGCGCCGAACTTAAAAATAGATGAGTGATTTTGAGGTAATAATGGACAATCTTGGGCTGTCTGAAAGGTACCACTGCAACTAGGGATTGGCGATCTGTTGGGATGTTCAAATTTTTTTTACTTGCAAGCTTGAAAACTACTTAACTTTGTCAGTCAGTGTCTTTTATGTGTAGGCATTGCCATTGCATGACTTATATATTTAGGTGTTCCAGGCCAGTTGATAGAAACTAATTGAGCTCATCTACAGTTTCATGTGGATCAAACATAAGAAGGATTTTGTTAACAAATTATATTGGACTTGCTAGGGTATTTGATTACCAATAATCATTATACTAAAAAAGAGAGAGTTAAAGAAAAATCCGCCAAATCCTTGTGCATTGCCGGGCCCAAGCTTGAATAAAGGAGGGTTGGTGTAAGAAAGGGTATTTAATTGAAACTTTGCTAGCTGATTAGGATACAAATCCAATGCCCCTTTCTGGTTAAGGTGCAAGAAGAAGATAGAATGAAGCAAACCGGAAAAGTATAGCCAATTTTCTGACATGTTTATTCTTTTTGAACAGTCATGCAATAATTTGCATTTTTCTTAATTTATAAAGGCTTAGGTGTAAAAACCCCACCTAAATCCGTTTTAATTCACTTATATATAACACACAAGTATACAGCAAGTTGAGACAAGTAATGAATAAATAAAGGAACTAAACAATGAGTAAAATACAAGTGATAAGAACGAGAAAGACTAAGTAATATGCTGTAAGTTATCGCTAAAACGTCCCCTCAAGCTCAATGGCAGATGATGGAGTGTGAGCTTGGAGCGCAAGCTTAGGAAGTGAGACAAACACAAAGCCTTAGTGAAGATATCAGCCGTTTGGTTCTCAGAGGAGACGAAGATTTTAAGATCATTCTTGACCACCTTCTCACGAACAAAATGATAGTCTACCTCTTCATGCATCTTGTTGTCATAAAAAAGTATTTGAGTTGTGCCCATGAAACGCCAAGGTCAAGGAGCAGTTAGTGAATCCAAGAAATCTCAACTGCACCAAAAGCAAGGGACATGTATTCGGCTTCAGTACTGGATTTGGAGACCGTGGTTTACTTCTTGGCAAACCAGGGTAAGAGATTGGTGCCAAGATACACACAAACACCACTGGTGGACCGTCTGTCATCAGGATCTCCAGCCCCCAATCTGCATCAGAGTGAGTAGTGATATCAAAGGTGGAAGATTGGGTTAGCTAGCTTGAGACTTTGAGTGATGGAGCCTTTAAGATACACAGCATGCGCTTGACAGCCTGGCTGCAAAGAGTAGTGGGCTGATGCATGATCTGACACACCCTATTCATTCACAACAAAGGAAATGTCAGGTCGGATGATAGTTATATTGCCCAACTATACTCCAGTATTGAGTGACATCAGGGAGAGGGTTTCAAGAATTGAGGACAGTTAAGAGATTCATTGACTTACCCAACAAGATCATGGGTGTGAAATATGGCTAGAAATTGAAACTTCCACAACAAATAATTGTTATGACCAAGTTTGAAAGATATAAGATAAAAAATATTGTTGGGATTGACAGTGGAGACAGAGGTGGGAAGGAGGGGAATGAAAATGTAAGAAGAGGGAGATGCGGTGGTCGACATGTCTGGAATAGACCAGGCTTGATAACATAAAAACTTAGGTGTAAAATTCCCACCTAAAACAGTTTTCATATATATATATATATATATATAACATACAAGTATACAGGAAGTTGAGAAAAGTAAGAAATAAATAAAGGAACTTAACAGTTAGTAAAATACAAGAGATAAGAACAAGAAAGACTAATTCATATGCTGTAATTGATCGTTAATAACTTCTCAAATTTATCCGGCTACTTGGCATTCCCTTCTTGCAAGTTTATCTTTAACACAGGAAGTATAGACACTAGAAGAAAATGAAATGGTGAATTCTGGAACAAAAATTGTGAACCACATAAAATCAGCCATATGAGTTTTTTGTTTTAGTTTATTTTCCTGGAAATTCCTTTTTACCAGCTCTTATGCCCTGAAAGTCTTGTCACAATATAATCAAGAAACTTAATAATCCTTTTTACCGGCCTATGATAATTTGTTTATAGATTCAAGAAACTTAACATCACAATAAAATCATAAGTTAAAGTCTAATTGTAAAATCACAATAAATAACATCACAATAGTTAAGGATTATTAAATTCTTAATAATCTAAATTTCTTGTCATTAATGAAACTCTTAATCCTTGTAAAACTTGTCCAGTGTCTGTTCCTTTTCTATAAAGTTGTAGTTTTAGGACTAAGTGATTAAAACCATTTAAATTTTCACATAATATTATAGACAAAGGGTGTTTGTTCAATTACTGCCAGAGGTATATTTCTTATGAATAATAATTGCCTCATGTTTATTTGCTCAATGGGTTACTTGCGTTCATATTTGTCAATGTGCTATATTGTAAAACTTGACTCTACATGCATGGAAGTGGTCAAATAAAATTTTGATGATTCCTTTTCCCAACAACTTGAGGTTTTGTTGTTAGTGGTTGTGTAAAAAAAATTTTACATGCAATCAGAGTGTTTTTCTTCAACAAATATTATAGTTAGAAGTCCATTTACATCTATTAATTTGTCTTTTGCCATGGCTACTCAGTGTTGATGATTAAACAAATTTATATTTTTGGTTGGTTTTTTATTCCAACTTATGCATCCTTTTTTAACATTTTGTTTTATATCAATTGTTCTCCTTGATGGGTTGTCTTTTTTTTTGCTCTTATTGTTGCCACGTATAATATTCAAATTCATTGCCACCAATCAGTATATATTATAATGCTGAAGCCATTGTTTTATGTTTGGAATCTGCTGATCCCTGTGCATTGTGTATGTTTGGTATCTGCCAATCCCTGTGCATTGTCTATGTACGGCCTCTTCTCCCCCATATGTTCGCTGCCTTTGCCCAGTATCCACAGAAATAATTGAAAAGAGACCTCACTAGTGGAACTGTAGGAGAGAAGTGAAGGAGGGATTGCGTTTTTTTTACTGAGGTGAATATAAGCCGATGGAGTAATTACTTGATTTATATTATAAGTAGCGGAAATGGGGAGAAGCTGCTTTAGATATACTTTAGTTTTCTCTTGTTATAATTATGTTTTAAGTTGATTTTGGAGTTAAGTCTTTTATGTTTGTTTGTCTCTCCTTTCTATTATTCTTCCACTTTTGTCTAAGCTTATGTTTGTCTCTTATTGAGATCTATTTCGTGTTTTTTCTCCTCTATCATCTATTTTAAATATATATATTCTCATGGTGTTCCTTCCTTTTTCTTTGACATGTATTCACTAGTTGTTCTTTCTATGGTACTGATGGCATGCGCTTTAAATACATGTTCTGCTTTTCATTTGAACGCAGGCTAATCATTCACTAGTTGAAGAAATAAAAGATATCAACTTACGGCTCATTGATACTGTTGTTGAGATCAGTGATGAGGATGTTGATTCTGCAGCAGGAGCTGCTGAAGGTGAAGGTATTATTGTCAAATGTTCATACACTGCTGTTGCTGTTAGCCCAAATTTGATGTCACAGTTTGTTGCTGCACAAATGGTAAAGCATTAAATCTTGAAGTGGTTTAGCAAACCAGTGTTGTTTCCTGCAAATTGTTCAATTTCGCTAAAATTGTCAGCATTTTATTTTTGAAGTCACCAATTATGCCTTTGAGGTTGCTTGTTCCACCAAATTACCCAAGTTACTCCCCCATACTGATAGACAAGTTGCCAGCTGAAACAAGGTAAGGTCAATCATTTTATTGCAAACAATCAGCTTCTGCTTTTGGTTCTCTTTTACAAAACTCTTCGTCAATCTCAGTAAGGAGATGGAAGATCTTTCTGCTAAAGCAAAATCTCGATTCAGTATATCTCTGAGAGGATTGCCACATCCCATGTCGTTAGGAGAAATAGCAAGGACTTGGGATGCTTGTGCGAGGCAGGTTATTGCCGAATACGCACAACAAAGTGGTGGTGGTAGCTTCAGCTCCAGCTACGGTACGTGGGAGAGTTGTGCGAACGCTTGATCAGATAGTTGTCAAATTTTTCATGGGTGTCTTTTCTCATCCTATCTGTAAGGTCTCTGTAGTCAGAGACCAAAAGCTGCAATCTGCTTAATACCTTGCGGTAAGCTATGCCTCTCGAAATTCCAGTTTTTCTTAAATGAAGTATCAATAAGTTATCAACCTAAATCCTGGAGTGGCTTCCTGTTCTATTTTAATAAAAGAGCAATTAGAATCACTTCTTTGTAATTAAATGCTGCTTTGACATAATGTCATGTATATGTACCAACCTCTTATGTTTTTTCATGGTTGTATACCTGAACAAGTTTCTGTCAGTTAAGAACTGTATGGCCTCGGTGACTAAATTCGACGTCCGACAAAGGTCAACTAAGTTTTGGGCTTTGGCCTAGAAAAGCAGCGGTTACAGACTTTACAGGGGTGCAAGTTGACAAAGGTTGAGAGGCCCCATTGGTGCCTGTATAATGTGCCCCAACACTTAATCCATGTTTTTATCAACTTTATCCCCGATTAATTATCTTTTTTAGTGGATGTAAATGTATGTTTAATCTGTAATTTTCATAATATTGGTAGTGCAGTTTTGCTCAGCTCGTTGATAGCGATGTGGATAGCCGATTGTTGCTATTTGTACAAGTTTTTCGTTATTGGCAATTGATCGTCAATTGTCGGAAGAGAATGTCCGTTGGTTCAATTCTTTATAAGTATCATTTGTTATATGTGTTTACTTTATTTATATAGATTACAGTTGGTGGGACCTCTTAATCGCACTCGAATTAAGAGTTAATACTCATAAAATCTAAATATTAGTTATAACTCATATAATTAATATGAGTTGTAGCACATGTATGTATATAAGAGTACTTTATCTTTGTCGAGAGTAGGCTATTTTGTGAACTGTGACCAAAAATCGAATCGTGACAAAAAACACTACAAATTAAATGGATGGAGGGATGAAGTATGTATTAAACATTACTTACAATTTAATAAAGATTTTTTAAAAAAAAAATCAAAACAAAATAAAACAGAAAATTTTCTGATCTGGCTTTCGGCTAGCATTTCTTAACAACTAAGCGTACGTGCCTCACATGTATACATAATTTGCATAAAATGGTATGACACAAACACTGCTTGTCTTATATACAATTTACTTGAGCTTTATACTTCGACTCTTGTCCCAAAAAAAAAGGGTATAAACGATAAACACCAAAAAAAATTAAAGAAAACCTCATTGATGAATTTAGTTGGTACTCATCTTTGTTGAAAGAGACAAGACAGGTATAAAACCACACTTTGAAAATTTCAGAAAAAGATTTTTACTCGATTGTGTTCTGCAGTACTTTGAAGAAATAAATCTACAACTAAGTAGAATTTAAGAAAGTTCTTTGATAAATTAATGCGCCAATCAGAGTCCTCTATTTGAAGTTATAGATGAAAAAAAAAAGAAAAGAAAAAGAAAAAAAAACATACTAAAATTACCTATGAAAATATGTTATTAAATGAAATTTTCAAGATTTTATAAATTATATTCTTCAAATTTATAATTTTCTTATAACTTTTAGTTTTAATTTGAAAAAATAAATATCGTGACATCAAGTACTCAGCTTGAAATTATTCTGACTTAAGCTTAAAATTTGCTTCAATCATCATAGTTAAAAAACTTGAGATTTAGACTTCACTCTCTTTCATATGTGCTAAAGGGCTTCACCCGCAATTACATAAATTCAGGTTTCAACATAAAAATTAAAATAAAAAAAATTATTGCATACATTACATTAAAAGCATATAATAAGCTTACCTTAAGGTGAACTTTTACAATGGATCTAATGATATCATTGCTCTAGTGTTGCCCGAAAAAAAAAATTGTTCCAAGATATTTTTATTATTATTAGGATTAGGAGCCGTCGTCCATGATACGTTTGACTAAAAAAAACCATTAAAACAAAATAGAACGGAATCAAAGGTTTGAGTTTTGGGAATCAAAATCAAGCACCAACATAATATTTACTCACCATAATTCATTCTCATTTTCATGCCCAAGCCACTCAGTTATTATTCGGATCAAGTGCGTTAAACTTCATATATTGAGCTCCCTTCTTCCAATTAAAGGATATATTTAACTGGTAAATACAAGAAAAAAAACCTTAATTACTGAAGAAGAGATGAAGAAAAGAAAGAAGGTATGCAACATGAGCAGCCGCTACTGAAGCAAACTCAAACATCTACACTACAATCAGAAGAACCAAGCAAAGGAACTTGCCCCACGAACCCTCTCCTAATCCCCACCAACACGTCGCACCTCGCATATATCTCATACCTCCTGCTCCAAATTGCACCAGCCTTATACTTGAGCCTCCCCAACAGCACCCACCTCAACCCCACCACTCCATACCCTTGGTCCGTCGCCAGCCCGTACCCGACCTCCGGCGACACAGGCACGAGCCCGCCGCCGAGCATGGGCGACAGGCCCACCGTGACCTTGTGCCCCTGGAACAACGGCGGCAGGGATATCGGGGGAGTGATGGCCTGCGACCGGTAGGAGACGTAGGCGGTGAGGTGGTCGTAGTAGATGGCCACTCGACGATTCGGGTTGTGGCACACGACGGTGAACTGCATGTTGGTGGAGATGGCGGTGGTGGAGGTGGTGTTGAGGTCGTAGATGGCGGCTCCGACAACGGTTAAGTGGGGCTTGCTGGGGCGGAAGACCAGCCAGACGACTAAGGCTGCGATGCCCGCGACGAGGAGGAAGATGACAGTGGCGGTGAGGAGGAGGCGGCGGACGGAATGGCCTTCGCCGGCGGTGTGCTTGAGTGAGGAGTCGCCTCCGGTCATTTTTCTTACCAGTTTGGTCTCCTTCACACTATAGGGGAAGAGGTTGGGAGAGTGGAGTTGTTTGGCTTATAATTAGGAGTAGCATGAGTGATATCATTCATTAAATTTCTTACAAAACCTTCTATTAAGAAGGTTACAGTGGGAGTCGAGTCGAATCGAGTTTGATTTTATTTCACTCAAATTTGAAATTGTTTATCTTAATTTTGAGTTGAACTTATTTGTATTAAGACTATTCGAATTTGAGTAAAGTTTATATTTTATAATATATGATTTATATTGATATTTTACCTTAAAAAATAAGATATATAATTTGCATGTGATGTTATACTCTTCCATTAGAATTATATATTTTTGTTTTAGACTATTAGTCGGGCTCTAATATTATTATTTTAGTAAAATTTCTTACAATTAAGGAATTATCTAACACACATGTCTAAAAGCTTATTATATATATATATATATATATGCACATTACTAATTAAATTTTGAGCATATTTGAGTCATGTACGCAAGATGTTGTGTTATATATGTACAACTTATGTTTGAGATAAATTCAAAATTTATAGATAAACTCTTATTAAATAATAAGATAAGCTACAATAATTTGGTATTTTAGAGATAAAACTTTGACTTAAAAAATAGGCTCTAATTGAATAAAAAATAAACTATAGTAATTTGTTTTTTTTCTATTTTAATTGGTCGAATTTCGTATTTTTTATCAGAACAACTTTTAATTCTCTTTATATTAATAAGAATAAATGGGAACATCGATGTTGGTGAAAAAAAAAAAGAGAGTAGATAAGGTATACCTATATCAGCTAGGTCCTCATTACCCGTTTTAATACCATTTTGAAGGATAATTAGGATATAAAAATAATTATATTTTTACCCTAAAAATTTGTGTGGCAGAACATATTGAGTGTTTCTAATAAACGATGACATTAATCTCTAATATGGGCATCTCGAAAAATTTGGTTAATAACATCTAATCTAATTCATAGTTAAGGGAACCGTAAATAAAATAGATTCATGTTAAAATAGTTGATAGGAAAAAGAAAAAATTCCAAATCAAAAGTGATATTTTTACATTGAGAGATGCCTTTTGACAAAGAAGAGAAAGCAGCTCTTTTGGGGCATCAATGGAGGCCTGGAAGGGGGAGGGGAGGGGGTTTGCTTTTATTTATGGATATATTCTCTTTTACTTTTTGTTTTTTTTTTTTTTGGACCTCCTTCAGTGGTGGGGAGCTTAAAGAAATGGTATCTAATTCTATGGGGTGTTAATTAAAGACTAAGATTTGGCCCTTTATGTGCATGTTGCCAATGGCCACCAACTAAAAATATTGATCACAATAAATTTTAGAAAATGTTAATGTTGCTCACTAAACCCTAAGCCAATCTTAAAGTAATTGAATTATATATTTATCAATTTTAAGTAGATGTGACAAACGAGAAACTTGGTTAGCTTGGCTCGGTTCATCCATTAGGCATGCTTGAGCTCGAATTCAAGTGGAGCATGACTTGGCTTGTATTTAACACCGAGCCAAGCCGAGCCAAGCCAAGTCCTAAAGCTCGGCTCGACTCAATAGCGAGCTCGAGCCAGAACTCTTTCAAGGTCCCACCTAGGTTATCAACTTGGAAGGCCCAACGGCCTATCTAAAGAGCCAAATAAGATAATAAAAAATAATAAATAAAGATGAGTTCTACAAGCATCGTTCACACATCCAGAAAAATTATTTTTTTACATTAAGATTTAATATTACATATGATTGTATGTGGGTATGCAAGTACCAATTTAGTTGGGATTTACTTATACTATTGTTATGTAATTTTATCCCTAAGTAAAATTTTTCAATAAATAAATATATAATTATTTATTTATTTTTTCACCTTTAATTTTTTTTATAAAAAATAAGTTTGAGCCGGCTCACCTCAATTGGCTCAAGTTGGCTGAGTCTTCGAGCGAGCCCGAGTTTCATCTTCACAAGCCGAGCTTGGCTCGACTCGTCTCAATTTAAATCTGAGCTTCTTCGAGCCAAGCTGAGCCCAGGCTCAGTATAGCATAAAATCGAGCCAAGCTCTCGGCTCATGTGCCACAACTAATTTAAAGTACCAAAAATTAAATAATATATTCTAATTTCATAAAACATTTTCTATGTTACATTGAAAAAATAATATATAAAATTCCAAATCGGCTTAGACTTGATTTCATAATTCCTGATCGAGATGAATCCAAAGTCCTAAGTTTTTAATCTATGACATTAGGTAATAAAAGTACTACAGGTGCTTAAATCCCATGACCTTCAGTAAGATTTTTCTCAAGGCATGCATGCATGCATGCAAATTAAAGCGAAATAAAGCAAAAGAAAATCATAAATTAATCTACAACCAGCATGCGCTCATCCTTATTCTCATCTCTAGAACATGTACTGTATATTGGCCACTTCTACTTCACTTCAATGTTTTTTTTTTCTTTTTTCTTTACCGAAGCTTGTACTTCAATGTTAATCTTCTTACATATATACAAAGCCAGAGCTGCTCATGTCGTCTTGCCGAAGATGGGTACAGAGAAATTAAAGGTCTGAGCCGTTACTGTTTGACAAAAAATCATGCAAAATGGAAAGCAGAATCGCTTGCTGACAATGATCGGATAAGTTGGAATTTTTGAGTTGTAGCTTTAGAATTTTGGAATAATTTATAGCTATTGTTCCACTATACTCTCCCCAACTTTATCATTCCGATATTTATTTCCTTCTAACCGAAGTTTTCTTTTTGAAAAAAATTTGCCGGAATTCATACTAGAATATATCCACTAGCTTTTAGATTAAGAACAAATTTTTAACAGACATTATAATCTACTTATCTTTAAAAAATTCCATTCTTAAAATTTTTTTTTTGCGGCCCATGATCATAACCTGTCTAATTAGCCCATCATTAATACAGAGATAGGTTAAGGTTGGGTCATTGCTAACGTTCATACCGAAGGCAAATTGATGGACTTAAATTATCTATTAGAAAATAGGTAGCCGAAGTTAAACATCTATAATATCTTTATTAATATATCAGATCTTATCCTAAACGCTTCAGGATAAGGCGGAAAACGGATAAAAATTATATGCAAATGCCACTTGGAATCATAAATCACCAATATTATCTGCAAGATCTGATAAATAACTAAAGAATCATAAATAAGAGTATCAACTTACTATTAAAATGACAAAACTATTGGAAAAATATTTAAGGGGTGGGTGATTTGCATTAGCTCTAAGGCCAAGTGAATAACCACTCTCTCTTAGCAAAAGAAAGTAATAGGTTGTCCGGCCAACCCACCTAAAGCCCATTATAAATAAGCCCAATGCACGGAAGCCCATTTTCTGTTAATTATCCCCTCAGATGGTACACTTATACACGCCTGATTCGGTACGCCACCGACTTGTCGCCGGAGTTTCCCCGGAAGCGGCGGCGGCGGCGGCGGCGATGGGGTCATTCCGGCTACCGTGCCCGCTCGCCTCCGGCCTCATCCGCCTGGTCCCCAACGCCGCTGGCCATGTCTCCACCTCTCTCCAAAGCTTCTCCTGTCATGCCCCCGCCCACGCGCGGCCGCAATCAGTGCAGGTTCTCTTCCTCATCTACTTCCTGTGCCCTTTTTCGCTGTCAAAGATTCAATTTTTACGACTTTTCATGAATTTCCATTCGGATCAATGGGTATAATCGCACTGTAATTGTGTGCTGTACGATGCTAACTTGCTTGTTTGCGATTCTGAAGCTCTATTATTGTGTAGAAAGACTTTCTGGTTTGTACTTAACCATGTTGATCAATTTGGTGTGTGATAATCTTGCTCAAAAACTTGAAAATGATGTTCCAATTTGTAGGATGACCAAGCTGCTTTTAATGTTAATCAATTTAGTGTGTTGATATTGATCAAAACTTTCAAGGATGATCAACTTATTAGGATAATTTTCCTACCGTTGTTGTTTGAGGTCAGAATGCTGATTAAATTGGTAAGGTAATCTGGCTTAAAAATTCAAACGATGATCAACTTTGTAAGTTAATTATGCCAGTATTACTGTTTGAGATTCTGATTGAATTGGCAATATAGTATTTTCTGAAACTTCAAAGCAATGATCAACTTCATAAGATAATTTTACTACTATTATCGTTCGAGCTTCAAAATGTCGACCAGATTGGAAAGATAAGCTTGCTCATAACCTCAAAATGACGACCAACTTCATAAGATAATGATGCTACTTGCTAATATTACAGTTTGAGCTTCAAACTGTTGATCAAATTGGTACAATCAAAACATCTACCATATGAGAAAGGTTGCTGCATTTTCAAGTGCTAAGGGAGTTTTGGAACTGTGGTTATATTTCTCAGGATTTGAATGAATTGCCAGCAACATCCACCATCTCCCGCAATCGCGTTCAGAAGCTTATAGCACGCCAATCTGACCCTCTCATGGCAAAGGAGATCTTTGACCTGGCTGACCGGCAATTAGGGTTCCGCAATTCCTACTCTGCTTACCATACCCTCATCTGCAAGCTTGCCCGCGCCCGCCACCATGCCCATGTGGATGCCCTCCTCCGCCGCCTTCGGGCTGAAAGTTATCCTGTCACACCTGGCCTCTTCTCTGAGCTTGTTGAGATATATGCCGAGGCCAACCTGCATGACAGGGCACTCAATGCCTTCCACCAGATGCTTGCCTTTGATTGCAAGCCCCTTCCCAAGCACCTAAACCGGCTACTGGGTGCACTGGTTGATGCCAACCATCTGCACACTGCTTTTGGTGTGTTCAAGTCAGCTGCTCGGTTTGGCATTTCGCCTAACACCTGTAGCTACAACATCTTAATGCGTGCATTCTGCCACAATGACAAGCTGAGCATTGCCTACTCACTTTTTAATGCCATGTTCAAGCGTGATGTACTCCCGGATATCGAATCTTATCGGATTATTATGCAAGGTCTTTGTAGAAAGAGTCAGGTGAATCGCGCGGTGGATGTGCTGGAGGATATGCTTAACAAAGGCTATGTTCCTGATGCATTGAGTTATACGACATTGTTGAATAGTTTGTGCAGGAAGATGAAACTTAGGGAGGCTTATAGGCTTCTATGCCGGATGAAGGTGAAGGGATGTAACCCAGACATTGTACATTATAATACAGTTATACTCGGTTTTTGCAGGGAAGGTAGGCCCTTGGACGCATGTAAGGTCTTTGAGGACATGCCTTCTAATGGGTGTCTTCCAAATTTGGTTTCGTATAGGACCATAGTTGTTGGATTGTGTGACAAGGGGCTGTTTGCTGAGGCCAAGACATACTTGGATGAAATGCTCTCCAAAGATTTGGTGCCTTATTTTTCTGAGTTTCACGGCTTGATCACGGGGTTTTGTAATGTGGGCAAAATGGATGAAGCTTTAAGTGTGCTGTGGAGCATGCTGAAGCACAATGTGGCTCCACATGTGGATACCTGGCTTCTGATTATTCCAAGAGTCTGTTCTGAGGATGACAATAAGATCATGGATTTAGTGTGGAAGCTTGTGAATAGAAATTGGAAGCATGAAACAAGGATTATAGATACGGGGTTTGGGCTTGACTGGCTGAAACTATAATTAGGATCTGGCAGTGTCTTGCTGTGGAAGAAGAAGCGGTTGAGGAGGAGAATTTCTTATCTCATGAGGCAGAATATCAAAGCATGTGTGAGGTTAGTGACTAGGCTTTCAGTTTTCTTCTTTTTTTTTGGTTAGTCTGGTTTTCATGTCTCCAAGGAATTGATATGTTGTGTAAAAGAATTAAAAGATTGTTTTGACATTCTTTTTATTTGTTTCTTTTTTTGACATTTAAGGTAATTGTTCTTGGTTTTGTTATTCTAATATAAGTATAATTTTGGATGTGTAGAAAATAATGGTTTAGTGTTTCTTTATAATTGGCAGTGCTTTGTATAAAATAGGTTTTTGCATGGGTGATTTTGAAAGTTTGTTTTCTTCTACAGAACATTTCCTAATTTTAATGCAGAACAGCACAAAAAAGTTAAAGGTGAATAACTGTATTCTCAAAAGGCAACTTAAGTAGCTGGCATTTGACTTATGCCGATACTTGTTTCAAATTCATGATCTTAAAATTGTGTGTGACATTATGACATCGATGTTAGCAAAGTTAGTAGCAAAATAAAGCTTAAATTCATCTTTGTAGCCAGCTCAATTCTGTGTTCTTTCGATCATTTAGATAAAATGCTTGTCACTAAATAGATAATATGGCGTCCTTGCTGTAAGTAAAGTTTTTAATGTGAGATTTGTTCATGTATTACCAGGAGGCAATTGTCTATCTAAAATAATTTCTCACATTGCTTTCATTAGTTGGCTTTCAGTATTATGCTGCACCTATTTTTTTCCTTAGAGCCTCCCATTTGGAATTCTTTGATCTTGTAAAACAGTTATTCAGTCCTTTTTGGTTAAGTTAGTTTCCCTTTTTGAACTTTTAGGAACAACATACTGGGATGTTAGTTTCATTCATCAATTTTCTTTGATCTGGGTTTCTTTTATCAAGAGGTCATATCCAAAAAAGGTTTCTCTTCTTTATGCATTCATTTAAATAACGAGAATGTGGAACTTTTACACTATGGATCCTATATATTGAACCTTGATTGTGAATTTATGGGTATAGGAATATTAAGACAGAGATAAGAGAGTTCTTTCATTTTGTTTGTATTTGGTTGAAATGCAAAAATCCTCAGCTCTTGGTTAAGATATTTCTGGAAGTCTGCCTCCTGGGATCATGCATGCTGACCAGCGAGTGTAATTTCAGTCCAAGCATCTCCATCCTCTTACCTATCCGCTGGTTTTCACTGATTGTAACTTTCCAGTCATGGATACGGTTGTTAACTAAAGGACCGGTATGTGTCCACTTTGGTTCAGTTTGTTAATTGAAATTTAGCTATAACTTGCCCATTCGGCTGGGCTGGTTGAATTTGATTCGGTTCTTGCCCTTCTCAAGCATCTTCGATTAGTATTTTTTGTTGTTCCATCTGAGAAGGAGATCATGAATAGTCAGTTTAGTCTGACATGATCTATTTTTTTTCTTTAATTTGTCTTTCCTCTTAAGTCAGGTATTGTCATAAACTAGTTTCACTGTTCTTCATCAAATGATTGTAAAGTGGAGTAGCAAGATTTATTGCAATAGCTGCAAACAAAGCATATGTGCAAGGCAAGCCAATTGCATGGTGTGGCTGTTTGTTGAAAGGGTCCAGAATTAATGTTCCTTTCAAGATATCCCTTTGGCCATGCTATGTTATAGAATTCAGGTAGACGAATCTGTATTATATATTTGCATTTGTAAAAATCAAGCAGCAGGCAATCTAGGATTCCCTAGGGTTTTGCAGATTTTAGTTAATCTGGTGGATCAATATTTCTGAGTGCAGCATATATTCCTGCAAAAATTATAAATAATGATTTTGCTTCCTTTCTCTTAATATTTTGTGTAAGAAGATAATAATGTCCATACAATTTTGGTACTGTTGTGATGCCACCCTAAATATTTGTGTTACTTCATATGTCCAGGTTGGCTTAAATGTTGAAAGGTCTGCAGATGTTTGCTTGGGGGTACCAGTTTGTATATTGTTAGAAGGTAAGAGCTGGAGAATTGCTTGGCGATTGTGATGTCATCCCATCTAGAAGCATGGTTGAAGAAAAATCCTCGCATATGTTAAGTTGTTCTTTCACATTTTTAGATCTTAAGAAGGCCTTCGCAGGCTTTGGAGAGTCAATGGAGACTGGTCTTGTGTATACACAGTTACCCCTCATTCCTGCAAAGGAGTTGTGTCTACAGCTCGAGCTGCGCTATTTCTTTTTCTGCTTGGTGCATGAATTCTATCGTTTCTATTGTCATTACTAAAGACACTTGAATTAGCTGGTAACCTTATAATTGTTTATTTAGGGGCACTCTGTATCTGCTTCCAGCTCTATCTTGCACAAAGAAATGGTTGATATCACAAATCTTTCAAACTCCTAGTATTTTGCTACTTGGCTTTTTGAGATCAAGATGGAGATGATTAAACTCTTCCATGGAAGAAAAGACATCCCACTTGAATATGGCCCAGGTATGGATGGTGTGTTTACTTAAGAGGAAGAAAAAGTTTGCTTATTGCTAAATAGTTTGTGTGGAGCATATTGGTAATGCCTTCTGCTCTCAAATTCTTCATTACTTGCTTGCACTCGTTCTATTATTTTATTCTTAACGAAGTAATGCATGAATGATTTGATGGTTGAACTGCTTAACATTGAAGAATGTGAATCTTGAACACATCACGGCAATCCATAGCGTCCAAGAGATTAGTCCAAACTTCTCTCTTTATGGGACTTAATTTTTTGTCACATCTATGTCCAGCTTTTACCTTTTATAAGAAAGGCCTGCGGCTACTATTTATTAAGGTGCCCCACCCTTTTTATTATCATTTATTATCTGGATTAGACCTAGCACCTACCCTACCTCAAATGTGTATCATGACTCCAAAAATGTACCCTCACAAAGTGCCAATTGGCTTGGAGCCCATATTGGGAGTTCTGACTTATTTAACCCCACTGGTTTGCTTATTAAAACTAAGAATTGGGTGTTAGTGCGCATGCCATGAATAAAAAGGTTTTGAATTATATTTCATGAATGAACTCAACCTTTTTTAGTTTCTGTGGTTGATTACTGATTTCAGTGAAACCAAGAATCCAAGGTATTATTATAAATCTGACTTTTGCCCATTTTATGAGTAACTTTAATTTTAATAACTAGTTTTAATATTTAAAGTGTACATGACTGCAACTTGGGTTGGAGTTTGATTTTGTGTCAACTTCTACTTTTTAATTCTACTTTTATTAATAAAAAAGAATTCAATATTGACCTTTGATTAAAAATAAGAGATTTAACTAATTAAATATTACAAAAAAAATTAAATTATTATAGTTTATCTTCTCATTTAATATATATATTTTTAAGTCAGAATTTATACTTAAAATACTAAATTATTAAAGTTTATTTTATTATTTAACCAGAGTTTATCTATAAAGTTGAAATTTATTGTAGTATAAGTCGCGCGACTAGTTTTTAATAAAAGGGGCATTATAGATCGGTAGCTCCCCTTTCTTTCTACATTCTTTTGTAATATCTAGTGTTTTTGGTCTTGAGAAGACAGTTCTGAAGCCTTTTTAGATGAAAACACAACTTAAATACACATGTCCTTTAGTTCTCCGAAAGAACTATTTTATCGTAATTGCCAAAGATATTTTATCTTTTTCTTTGTTTCGTTTCAAGGCAATCTATACATGCAAATACCCAGGCACAAGATCAGGAGGAGACAAACAGGAATCAAAGCCGAGACCTCCTACCAAAGTAGAGCGTCCTTACTACTTGCGCAATGGTTAAGCCCCAAAGGACGGAGGTGGGTAAACAAAGAAAGCTACCGGTGTTCTTCTATAAAAAAATCATTTTGCTTTAGGGTTCGGAGTAATCATAATTATAGGAGGCCACAAACAAACTACGGTGGGATGGTAGAAGTTCTTCGCTTGTGTGACCAACTATTATAATTTCTTATGGAAAATTTCAGATACATATCTCATCTTGAGAATTTGTTTTGAACAAAAAACATTGGTTTCCTCCCGATTAATTTCTCTGTGTGGCTTAGATAATTGAGAAGACTTTGAGGTAGATATGGCAGCTATCACCATCCTTCAACCCTTCACTGATAACTAATGTCTCCTCCACTTCTGCAATCCTCTTAGCTTTCATGGCTCCATTGACTTGCAGGCACAAGGCAACAAAGTGAAAGGAGCCATTGCAGGCTAAGTGACGAAGGGGAAGAACCTTTCTGCCCACTTTTCTATTAAAAACTCTGGCTGTTGTGGACTATGAAATTAACTTGCCTCCTCAACAATAACGACGAAGCCCACGCCCAAAAGCTTTGCTTGGTTAATCTGCCTTCGTCTCTACTGTCATAAGATCACCTCACTTGCTCGTGACTGGTCCCCACTTTTCCTCATTTTTATCTACCCATGTTCTTCACCCACGTTATGAAATAAGGGTAGATATTAATTATGATCCAATAAATCTGACTTAGATAGTTATATAAAGACGTAGGTGGAGAACATGGGTAAAGAACTTAAGTATGCTATTTTTCTTCAATAATATTACCAATAATCTAATGAAGCCGTGTGTTGTTGCTGTTTAATTTTTACTTGGGTTATTTCTATTGCATGATAAAACTTTTTTTAGTTCCTTGAGTTTTTCGTAGCTTATGTAGTGTTTATGTTTTAGCTAAGCCAAACTAAAATTTGGTGGTTATTGGAAAAAATAATAATAAAATTTGGAGGCTATGTATGATTGCATTAATCTTGAAATATGTATCAATTCTATGGCTAATTAGACACTTTAAGTACATGTATTTACCTTTTGTTATCCTAACACATGTTATAATTTGAAATTTTAAATAGATTGCTCGAGCTAACTCATAGTAGTGGATATTTCTGAGAGTTGATTTTAAATCCCGTGTTATTGAATAATATTTAAGATAAAAATCGATTTTGAAGGATTAAAATGAATTATTATCCGACACGACTATATATAATCGTTGTTATATATGTACATTTGTATAATTTTATTTTAATCTTAGGTATAATATTAACAGGTCCTTACATTCCTATTGGATTTGAGCGGTCTTCATTAGTAACCGTGAATTGCTCCTCTTTAATGTCATTTTCCTTTTTTTATCCGGGTTTGAGATTTGCAATGCATGAGCACTAGCTTGAATCATCTTATTAGGTATTAAATAATAAAATCAAGTTTTTATAGCTTTAGACAATAAATCAAATTTTACAACTAAGTATTTTGTCCAAAACAGTTGCACGGTGACTTCACCTAGAAGCAAAGGTCAAACTCTCATCTCTTGGAGCTGGAGCTGTAAGAAAACAAAACACGTAGAAAGTGAGCAGTATGGAGACAGGAAAGGACAGCACATTCATGCACATAATATGGTCAGAATTTTTAAGGTTCCCTGCCCTTCTCCCAGGCCGACATACGCCCAATTCTGTACGCCGTTTACTTGTTTTCAAGTTTAATACAATCTCTGTAGTTTATTGGTAACAGTATTGAAGAGAAATGGCATACAGACGCCGTACTGTAATTATATAATTGTATACGTGGGTAGAGAACAAGGGAAGGCCTCCTTGATTCAAGTGCTTGGCCATACCTCATATCTTTATATATTTATATATATACATACTTACATATGTAAACATACCCACCACCGACCCAACTGGCCTTTCATCACAAATCGCTTGTAATTCCGACTCCAGAGCTTCACAAACCACATCCATGGTGGATATCCCCACCGTCTGCTGCTTATGCGGTGACATTGGCTTCTCCGACAAACTCTTCCGCTGCTCCAGATGCCAGTCTCGGTACCAACACTCGTAAGATCAAGCCTCCGTAAAGGGAGTCCGATATAAAGGGTATGCTATATTTTAAGTAATTTTTGTACCCGGCCGCCGCAGGTACTGCACCAGCTTTTATGGCGAGGAGGCTGTGGCGGCCCGGTGCGACTGGTGCCGGAGCGAGGAGATCAGGAGCGGCACTGGCGGCAACGGAGAGCAGCAGCGGGCGGCCGGTCGGAAAGAGGCTGGGAGCCGATTCGAGCATCGGCACAAGGCGGAACCGGCGGAGAGCGGCGAGAGGGGCGGGAAAAGCATGAGGCCTGCTGGCCGGAGGTACAAGCTGCTCAAGGATGTAATGTGCTAAGAGTTTTGCTAGGCCTATATTAAGAAGGTTTGTGTGTTTGGTGTCACAAGCACATAATACCCTACTATATCCTATATATATATAGTAGTGTTATTTGTAACGAGTAATCAGGTTTTATAGCAGCTTGATATCCTAATGTTTTATGTGTATAGAGGAGCTGCAACAATGGTATCTATAGTTATGATAGTCTTTTGTAATCCAAATTTTATCGGGTGTGTTATGCTCATATCTTAAATGCTAATAAGATTTTAGTTTGATGTAGTTTATAAAGGAGTTGGTGATATATGAAGACAAATAAGTGTTTAGCTTCTTTCGATCAATCCAAAATGGGAAGCCAGATTTAGTTTTGGGCATGAAAAATATTGGTATGAAGAGTGGGATTATCTTCTAAAATAAGCAAATGAACGTCCCCGTATTCTTTTTTCGGATGCATAACATGAGTCCGTAAGAATGGGGTTAGATGCGGGAAATTTCGGCTAGAATAAGTATAATAAGTCTCTGGGTAGGAGCAAAAAGATAAAGCATAATTAATCAAATTAGTCTTGTGTTTATAAATGACAATCTTTTGGAAGATGCTGGTTGGGTGGTGTTTGATTTGAGAGATTGCTCTCACATCAAAAACAGTGGTGAGGGCATGTATTTCGTGGAAGAAGAGGTAGTAATTCACTCCGGTAACGGTGGTTTCTCCGATTAAAAAATTTTATATTAATTAATTAATATTATCATAACAAGTGCTACAACAAATCTGTCATTATCTTCTTTTATTTAAATATATATATAACTAAAATTTTAATTATTAAATATATATTTTAATCTTGTCACCTTTACAATAAATAGTTTTTATGAAGGCAATAGGAAGATCATTGTAGGAAATTTTTGTTTCCTATCGTTATCTAAAAATATATAATTACGGTTGAAAGAGGACGGTCATCATCATTTAATTAATGCATTATAGGAATTCTCAATTTTTTATATGATTATGTTGTATAATACAATTTAGAAAAATAAGGCAAATTTTGTATATGAATATTGTTACGTAATACCAGATTTTAGAATTGAAGGGGGTGATTCAAATCTGCATTTCCGAACTCATAAAAGCATTAATTTATCCCACTTTTATTTATTTCTACGTGTGATTGAGGACATATATAATCACTTGAATAAGTGTATAATGAAAACATTTAATGTTTTTATCAGCTTTTCATGATTTTTTGGAAATTGGTTAGATTATTTAAATTTTACAAGATTAAGCAAAAAAGTGTAATTATATTATAGATTAAAATTTACCAATTTGCAACTCAAATAATAAAACTAAACATAAACCAATACGATCACAAACTAAATTGGGTTTTGCTCTCAATTAATTTGATTTTGGGTTTCTCAAGGAGGAATCACAATCCAAACAGTTAACAAGAATTGCGTTAATTGTCTTAGATTTATATTGACATATAACATATGTATGAATCTTAATAAAATGTATTGGACAAGAACAATCTCTGCATGTGCAGCTAGAACTATGTTAATTTTATATTTTTACTAACGTTTGTAGGATGTATAAGAAGCTTAATAAAATATATTGGACTAGAACAACATTTGTATGTTTATTTGTTGAAAAATAAAAGGACTAGGATGCTCTAAAAAATTGAAACTTATTTAATTTAGCTTATCTCTACATTATGCAAGATTCAATAGAAAAAGAAACTTTTTAAAATACTGTATTCATTTATTAAAGCATTTATGCATGTTAATTTAGAAGATAATGAAATTGTAAATAGGTTTAAAACTTAGGTATGATGATTTATTTAATTATCATTATAGATTTTTAATTTTTTTTACTTATCTTCTTTTATAGTTTTAAATTGTAAAAATTCTTTGCTATGATTCATGAAATCAAATAGATGCATTTCAAGTACCCGTTTTAAAGGGGAAAACATCTTAATATTATACTTTGATTCCCCTCCTTCTTCCCAACTTTTCTTTTAGCATTCTTATTTTCTTCGATTCATGTTATTTGAATTTGCTTAGTAATTTACTAACATAATTAGCTCGGATATATACCCATTAGATGCCATCTCTATAAATTATTATTTTGACATTTAAAATTGATAATTATATAATTTATATTTATTGATAATATTAATTAAACAAATTTTAAAAAATAATATATTTTGATAATTTTTAGGCATGATCCAAAAAGCCAATTACCAAATTAGTTAATATGTAGTCATCGTAAGTTTGATTTAGCAAACCATAAACTCGAGTTAGAGAAAAAAATTTTAAGTACAATTTTTTTAAAAAAAGTATCCTTTCAACCTCTCCCTCATTAATCCATAATAAATCTTTTACAAATGCACCGAGTGACTAAGTTTAGTTTTTGTGTTTTAGCATCACTTGGGATTTAATCTCAAAAGGCCGTCCTAAAATATATTTCTTGATTGAGAGGAGAAGAGCCAGTCCTCGCGGAAATCTCTCCGATATTGGTATTACAGCCAAGAGCCAGGCCAGCCGACCATTGATTGACGTGCATGAACGTCGTATACACATCAACTTTTTTGTTAAAATGATGTGATCTATCTTAGACCATATAATATGTATAGATACATCCAGCGAACTGCAAGAAATCTCCCACGCATGAGGTCCATGCAGTTGCTTGATATTTTTTTTGAGAACCCATGTTGTTTTTCATGTTACATATGTGGAAGAGGACAGCAGGGGTGTTGTAGAATGGAGAATGTAGCTTGCTCAGATATACAAATACCATCTTCCTCTTCATTGTGACTTAATTTCAAGCTTTCCGTAGCTTTGAAACTTAACCATCTTCAACTGCATCCGATGTGAGAGGTTTCTTTACATCCAGCCTTCTCAAGTTATATTATAAATCTACTTTTTGCCCTCTTCTCAAGTTATGTCTTGATCTGTTGCTGTGGTCCAAACCGATCCCCAGTGCTCACATAGCAACCACCAAAAATGAACTTTTTTTTGAAGCAACCCCCGTCCCCTCCCCTTGTACAGTATATAAGATTAAAAAAAAAAAATTGATGTCCCACCCATTTTAAGCTGTCATGCACTACAGGTTCACCTTTCTCGTCCGGTTGAGTTGTGCCGTTTAGTGTGAGAGGCATTGGTTTTGATCATGTTTAGATTATATTCTTAACCTTCTCGAATCCCTTTGTCAGTAAGTGTTAACAATATATTAACTTTCTACGATATCTTAATCATTTATACTAATTACTTCCGTGAATAAACTTATGAGACGTGTGTGGTGTAAAACAAGAGAGCTAAGGGAGAAGATTGAAGTTCCATTTTTCAGGTTATAGCTAGAAAAACTTTGTCAAAATCAAGGGTATTTGTGGAAAAGCAGCTAGTATTAGTTGTAGCAGCCATTCAAGAGGATTATAATTAATCACAAGGAGTCCATATTGCATGGTTTGGTACACGAAATCTTTTTTATCATGGAGCTTAAAAACTTCCAAAATACTCATTTTCTTAACAAGAAGGCTTAGTATCGATAACCGCCAATATAGATCAGCAGCATGAAACTTTAGTCATTCATTTAGATCACATGACTGTATTTTCTTAATAACTTGGACAAAATTATTCTTATTATGCAACCATTTTTGTATTCCAAAGGTTCATATTAGATGCAAAACACAAGAGTGTTAACTCTTGCTAATACTAAATTTTTTCTTTCTTAATTGCCGATAGATATTTTTATAATTTACAGTTGGGTGGTAAAAAAATTGTATTTAACAATTTGTAGGCTCTAGAGCCGGAAAATTTCCTATTTGACATTACTTGAGCCCATGGTTGTAAGAATCGGAATCGGAATCGAAATCGGTTTTTCAAGGAATCGGAATCGGAATCGGAATCGGTCTGAATCGGCCAAAAATCAGTTTTTTTGAATCGGTCGGAATCGGAATCGGAATCGAAATCAGTCCGAATCGGAATCAAAAAAATTTGCGCTTTGTACGACTGAAAAAAAAAATGCATCCAATTATACATTAACTCATGGTTGCAAAAATCGGAATCGGAATCGGTTCAAATCTATCATATACAAAAATTGGAATCAATTCAAATCGATCATATACAAAAATTTAATAAATCATAAATTAGTCTAAATTAGTCCAAATCAGTCCAAAATATGTGTAGTATATTTTATAATATATTTTTTTATATTTTTTAGATTTTTTATGATTTATTTAAAATTAGTTATTATTTTTTATACGAGTAGGACTCGAGTCAACTTTTAATTACAGAAATGCCACCGGGCTTTAAAACTTTACCCCGATTCCACCCCC
>JAVDBV010000331.1:0-22901 GCA_032619315.1 Piper longum
GGGGGGGGGGCAAGAAGAGATCTCTTGGGGCTTCCCACCCCAAAACCTACAACCCTAGGTGGCTAAGATGGTCTTGGAGAGGTGGAGAAGGCCTAGAGACTAAGAGGGGAAGCCAAGGACCAAGGAGGAGGATTGGCAGAGATGAGGAAAGGATTGTCAAATCCGAATGGGGGGGGGGTGCTTTTAAAGAAAATGGGGGGTCTCCTAACCATTAATGGCATGGCTTAGTGATGGCACAAGTAAGGTGCCACACCTAAAGAGGTATGGGTTGGCCAAAAGTCCAAAACTAGAATTTTTACCGTAAAGTGGCTAGGATGACCTTGGGAACCTCACTACAGGTTCTGTGGGGCTAGGGCGGTCCTAAAAGAATTCAAAACACACGGCAAGTAACCAAAGCACATGTGGAACATGGTCCTAACATCTATCTACACTTGACTCGGCTGAACCATACATGAAGACGGCGGACACGTAACATCCAAATGGGCATACTGAGCTCTGAAGGAGATTAAGGCAAACATACACAAAACCATACTCGAACAAGGGCAAGAAGGGTCGGACCCTATTAACCCAATCCAAGTCATAACCGAACCAACACAAAACCCTCAGACAAATGTCTTGTGTAACATCCTACATTCGTCTCACTTCCAAACCAAATCAAAATGTTACAGGTCACCCAGTTTAGTCCGTCAACAAATATAACACCCGTAATTCGAGTTAGCATTTTATAATCTGAACCGGTTGGTTCGATTGTTATTTTTAGTTAGGTCAATATAAGAACATGCGTATCGAGCCGAGGCCGATCATGTGTGATGAACCATCATGTGTGCCCAAGTATATTATCATAATGTCAGTAAGACGCCAGCAAAATGAGTTGTTAAAATATATGAGAGTACGCTAGATTTTCGTTATTTATTTTAATTAGATTCTAGAATTATTTTTAGGCCGAATAATGCATTAGGATGTGTTATGGGCGGTTTGGGTGGGCTATTAGTTATAGAACATGACATTGTAATGTTGTGATGTGTATTATGTTTTATGGGATTTTTCCCTATTTTTTGGAATTATTTTAAAATTATTACAAGTTAGTATTATTTTTCAAGAGTTAGAGTCGAGTCAGGTTTTACTTACGAGGCAACCATTCGTTTCTCTCACCGACTATTTGTTTTTCTCCCCAACCATTTGTTTTTTTTACCGACCATTCATTTTTCTCATCGACCATTCGTTTTTCTCCCTGACCACTTATTTTTCTCACCAATCACTCATTTTCTTCCTCCATGACATCTATTTATAATAAACCTCCAATGTCGTGACCATTTAGCCGCCACCATCCTCTGCACCTAACTTCCATCTCTTTTTCCCTTCCCTCTTCCCCTATGATCCTCACTCATGCCGGCCACAACCTTGTCGCCGTTGCCGTGTGACTAATGATTAGGTATAAAATTTTATCCAATTTTATTTGATAATGAATTGTTTTATGATTTTATTGTGATGTAAATGGTGTGATTGTAAATAGGAGTTGGTTTAAATTTGAATGCATATTAACGAATGATAATAGTGATTTGGAGTTTGAATTTAAATGCATGTAAATAGATGTTGTTTTGTTTGGATTGATGAGGAGTATACAGTTCATACATTATACTGGGCATTAGTATTTAGTCTTGATATGTAGGTACAGAGCAGGAGCTCAACCTGTTGGTGTGTGGACACGATTGGAGATTTTACTAGGTCCGTTATGACTCATTTCTTTTTTTGCACTCTATTCTATTGTGCATTGTTTTATTACTTGCAGGACGACTTAAGTGGCATTTTATTGAATCCCACTTAACCCGGGTCATTTAATCAATCAATCTTTCGGATTAGTAACCGTTAAGGAAGAGATCCCTCGAGTATGTTTTCGAAAACAAAATCCACCACAAGTCGCCTCGGGCCTATTATATAAATCCCTTCCCAGACCTATATAAGTTTTCAGTGGGATGAGAGATGGGAAACCGACTAGTATGTACCATGAGCGGGTGTACGTTCTAGTCAAAGCGGGCTATGGATTAGTGAGCGGGCTATTCCAATCCCGAGGGATCCTGACAACTCTTGTTTTGAGTTCCTCACACCCAGAGAAACGTGGAGGTTTGTGGTACTACTTAGTATAGTGCATGTCCCGACTTGTGGTTAAAAGGGTACAAAGGTGATTATTTGAGATTACTCGATCTACGTGATTAAGGCCATGAGAATTATGGAGGTATGGAGATGGCTTAGGATATAGTAGAAGTCTTGAGGGAGTAAAAAATGAAATGAGAAAATGCCGAGAGTGGCATCAACAATAGCAGAATAGCCAGTTCAAGATGTTATCGGGTCTAGAGCCCAGTGGCTCCTTAGTAGGTGCCCTTCACGAAAGGTATATGAATGTTTTCTTTCATATGAGAGTTTACTCTCATAGCTAGTGTGATATTAGTTATATTTTTGGACCAGTAACACTTGTTACTGACGTGTTTTTATAATATATGTAGGTGATGATCATGAGTATGATGAGCCAGCCAAGACGATGGAGCAGTGACGTCTCTTACATACGTAATATTAGATGATAGCATGTTTACTATTTTGAGGATGATGTAATGAAACACAATACATGATGATGTGGTGTGATATGATGTATGTTGTAGTAGAAAATTAATATGTTTAGATATCGTTATGCAAGCATGAGATGCAAGGAACCCTAACAGGCTACTACGTTAAAATAATTACGATAAAATCAATAAAGTTTCTAAATAAAATAGACATAGCTTCCCCTAAATGTGCAATAAGAGGCCAACCTATCAAAATAACAATGTATAAATATATAAATCACACCATCCAATTTCTTCATTCCATAGCATACTAAGTGATATCAACAATATCTTTTACATAAACTAGATCTTAACCAATCTATTTGTTTTATCTGTCACATATATTATATCATTACAATTATCATATTAAACTTGGTCTCGACCCATCTATTAATTACATCTATCTTATCTATCAGATCAACAATATCTCAATTTCACAACCATTGTTGTTAGTTCAACATGAAGCATACATTACAACATGTTACAGTGTAGACAAAAATGCACAGTCCAAACGCATATTGCACCACGTTTGTGTATGTACATAGTAATCACTGCTCC
Organism: Piper longum; assembly: GCA_032619315.1. Classification (NCBI taxonomy): domain Eukaryota; kingdom Viridiplantae; phylum Streptophyta; class Magnoliopsida; order Piperales; family Piperaceae; genus Piper; species Piper longum. The sequence goes on from JAVDBV010000331.1 coordinate 3,156, forward strand.
TTCATCGAAGCCGGTATATCAGAGTCTTGCTCATTACCTACATATATAGAAAAGATATTTCGATAAAGAGTGTTACTAATCCAAAATTACCTATTCAATATGGCAAATGAGAGCTGACTCTCATTTTAAAGAAAATTTTATATAACTTTTGTTGAACTCTATAAAGGGCATCTACTGGGAGCCTTCGGCCTAGAGACACAATAACATGTTGAGTTGACTGGTATGTTAATGCCTGTTTCGGCATTTTTCTTATGTTTATTTTCTATCCCTTGGGACTACCAGTATATCTTAAGCCCTCTCCAATTCTCAATATATCTCCTAGCCTTGAGCACGAAGGCCAAGTACTCTCAGGCAGTCTGTAAAACCCGGGTTGTCTGACCCGAGGGTTTTTACTATAGGTTCGCCTTATCCTCCTACGGTGCTTATGTATGGTATGGTGTAAGTGGGCTAGCCTTAGCCTCCTACAGTGCTCGATAGGCCTATTAGGAAGCGGAATGCCCATATTTTTCATGTTTGGTCTAATTTAATCATATATAGTTAGATGTTAGATTGTGTCTCTCACATATCTTTTGTCTGCTTGCCATGTATTTGATAATTTTTTTGACCGTCCTAACCTTTGGGACCTGCAGTGCAATTCCTGAGGTGGGTCCGATCATTTTAGGGTAAAAACTCTATATTTTTGGGTTTTGAAATAACCCAACCTATACCTTTTTAGATAACTCAACCCATACATCCTTATCTATCCAACCCATACCTCTATAGGTATGGCACCCATACCTTTATAGGTATGACACCCATACCTCTATAGGTATCTCACCCATACCTCTATAGGTATGGTACCCATACCTTTATGACATCACTAAGCCTGCCCATACCTCTATAGGTATGACACCCATACCTCTATTGGTATGGCCCCCATACATATGACATCACCAAATCAACCACCATTTTTCTATAAAATCCACCCCTTCCCTCACCTTTTCACCATTTATCCTTCCCTCATCACCTCCAACCACTTTCTTCTACTCTCTTTAGCCTTCTTCTTCCTTCTTGGAGCCTTTGAACAACTCCCAACACGTTCCTACTATCCTTGGGTGGTAGGCTTTGAGGTTGGATGCCTCAAAAGACCTCCCCTTGGTCTTCGCTAGTTAGCATTGGTTGCTGACTCTGTTGCTCGCTGATTGATGTGTATTGCTTATATGATTCGATGAATTTATTTTTAGAATATTTTTATTGTGTATATCAAAATGTTAGGAGAATTTTTAGTACCAATTTATTGTATTTGACAAAGTAAATAAATAGATATGATTTGCATAATGCATGTAGGTCATTGATATACATTGTTTCAGTATAATAATTATATCTTGCAATTCTGATGTTCCATTTGCAGAATTCTTATTTTGTTACACTCACAATGTAGATCTACAAGTATTGTGTTAAAACATGTCATGCCCTAGAATTTGCATGGATGAGGGTAAAAAGTGAGGAAAGGTGGTGACTTGGACTATTATAGTGATATAAGCTCTCATTTCTACAACTCTCTAGCCTTGTAGGATCTATTAATGCACAACATGCAATATTTTTAATGGTAATTTTGTGATTTCTTGGTAAAATTTGAATCCTAATATAACCACTAAAAAATCATGAACATAACCCATAAGTACGCCTTGTATTTCCTATGTGTTTTTGAATATGAGCATGATTCATGATTGTGTGATATTTTAAGCCACGAACTTTAAACTAATAAAATTTTGGAATGATTAAAAATCATCTAGGTATCTTTAAGAGGATTTTGCCAGAATAGTGTAAAGATGCTCCATGAAAACCCTAGTTTTTCATTCCAGTTGTAAATTACCTTAGAATAGGTTAAAAGCATTGGATTTTATTATAAATTCGTCCAAACCTTATCCTATGTCCCAGTAGTACTGTGACCATATTTGGGGCCATTTGGGTAGGTTCAAAATTTTATTTGTGAATTTGAAATTTGTTGGGGTCTAGAGAGCTCCAAAAATAGCCTATCCAATGACCCAAATTGTAAAATCCACTTAGGCCCATTTACAAAGTAAATTTATACTAAGTCTTACTGGATTTAAGCTCAGTAAGTTAGCTAACTAGGCCCACTAATCCAAGCCCATTTGGAGTCCTCTAGCCCATGAACCAATAGTTACAACATTGGTGCACCGCCCAGGAACACTGTTCCAGCACCTTGGGGCCGAATTTAATGAGCCTTGTTCCCCTTGATTGGCCCATGGACTAGCCATGGTAGAATTTACCTATGAACCTTCAAGTGTAAGGGACAACCCATCCAAATGTATGCCCATGTGGACATTGTAAGCCCATCTAAAAAATCGTCTCGTAAGCCCTTTCGATTAAAAACCCTAGAATTGATTAAAATCCACTAAGTGAACATGAAACTAAAACCTTAATTAAGTTACTTAATAAGTTTTAACACTTCAATTAAGACCTAATTAATATAATTAAGTGATGTTAAGTGTTGAGCTTATGTGGAGGCTTTGTCTCAATTTGCGTGCCGATGTGACCCAATTCTTATTCGATTCCATCTTCGTGCTAGGTATCGGGGTGAACAAATACGGAGCTGTACTCATCCAGGTCCGTAGGACTCTCCCTTTGCTTAATCTCTACTTGACTCCCTGCGTCTCGAATTTAACCGAGTTTTAACCGTAGGATGGCATCAATGGTGTTTTGTCGAGTCCCTCCGATGTTGGGCCATTTGGCCATATTTTCTACACATGTTTAATAAAACTACAAGAATGAGATGCCATGTTGGTTTTTGAACTGAAGTTCCAGAAATATATGATATAAGCCCCTCACTAAACCTATTATATAAGTACGCATATTTTTGCCCATTTCACGAATAATAGAGTGAGTGGTATGGAGATATGTATAAACCGCACTAGTACTCCTTCAAACCCTAAGGTAGTGCGGTGTATGAGGGTACTGCATAATGCATAACATTTCTGAAATTTGTGGCACTAACTTAATTGTTCATTTTTCCACTCGAGTACCGTGGTAGGTGAAATATGGAAGATGTGAGGATGTTTGTATGTATGAATATGAATATAAGCTGTACATGCAAGCCGGTACTTGTTTAAGTATGCTTGGTTACCGCCCAGTGTGAGACAATTTTGAAGTTTCCTAAGTTTTCACGGGTAATGAAATACCCATTTGTCAGCTTGCTAAGTTTTCACGGTGTGATTACTGACGTAGTTTTTGATTATATGTAGGTGAGGTTCCCTAGTGTTTACCAGCCTAGGTGCATGGATGAAAAGGCACAGTGGCGATGTATGCTACGATGATTGTGCTAGCACGCTTTAGCTTTATATTATTATATTTTTTTGTTGAGTTATAATACTTTGGAGCAAGGCTAACCATCGTGTACAATGTATATAAGCTCTATAGTCCTGGAACATGAGGAGGAGGTAAGTCATGTACACGGAATGTATTTACTTGCAGCTGTTTGTGTGTTAGAGTAAATATTGCTCGCGTAGGGTATGTCGACCAGGTAATCATGACCTTTGTTAATATATATATATATATATATATATATTATCTGTCCTTATTAATAAAAAGGGAACTCAATACTATCATGAGAGTAAAAAAAGGCAACCAATCCAAGTGTAAGAAAATTTTAAAAATACAATAAAAATACCTCTTATTGATGGTCATGGGTTCTTATCTCTCTAACCTCAATCATTTTTTATAAAGTAAAAAATAAAAATAGTTTTCATTCTTGAAGGTTATGGGTTCGAACCCGACTAACTTCAACTTTTAACTTCTAACTAAAAAGAGTTTGTCTAGTTGTCTTGAACAATATTAAAATAGAAAAATGAAATAATTATAATTCTATCTTTTCATTCAACTAGGATATATATCTTTAAAGTTAATCAAAGCATATATATATATATATATATACATATATATATATATAGGATATTAATTGTCACAATTTATCTCATTATTTAATGAGTTTGTATAATATTAAAATTTATCAACTATAGGTCGTGCATGGATGAACAAATATACAAATATAAAAAAAATAAATATATTTTGTAGAAATCAAAATTGAGATTTTATATTAATTAATAAATTTAATTCGAATAATACAATATTTAAATTTTTAATATTTTGGAATTCCTAATTTTGGTAGAATTATGCTTCAACAATGTACTCCTAATGCTAAATAATAATTGTGAGTATGTTAAATAAAAATTTTATTTTGAGTAGTACAATTGTAATACCTCGATTTCGGTTCACCTAAGAACCGAATTAGAAACGTTACGATTGAGTCAGGCTATGTTTAAAGTTATTAGTCGGTAAGACTCGATCGATAAAATAGATCGAAACAACCCGCTTGGTGTCATTAGATTGGAAAACATTGTTAAATATTCATTAAAATACATCAAAATAAATAAAAGTAAGAAAGAAAATAATTTGACAAAGCTCAAGTGTGTGTAGCGTTTATCTTTCCTCCCACCAAAGTCGAATCAAGATTGGAAGACCAACATATATTATATGAAAAACATCAATAATGAATATTACTTGTCCAAAAAATAACTAGTACAAACCTGCAGATAGGTATTCCAATACCCCTAGAAGCTTATGAAACTTTAGAATTGTCTCACATTGGGTGGTAAACAAACATACTTAAACAAGTGTTAGCTAGCATGCGTGGCTAATATTCATAATCATACATACAACACTTTCGCCCTCACATCCTCCATATTTCACCAGCCATGATATTCGAGTGGCAAAAGGAACGGTAAAGTTAGTGTCACAATTTTTTAAAATGTGCCGCGTTATGCATTTACCCTCATACACCATGCTATCTCAGGGTTTTAAAGGACTACTAGTGCGGTCCATACATATCTCCATATTGCTCACTCTCTTATTTGTGAAATCCGTAAAAAAGTACATACTTATATAATAGGTTTAGGAAAGAGGATTGTATCATATATTTCTCTAGCTTCAGTTTGAAAATGAACAAGGGAGTTCATCCTTGTAGTTTTACTAAACACGTCTAGAAAACATAAATAAATGGCCCGACATCGAAGAGATCCGATAAAACATTACCGATGTCATCCTATGTCTAAAACACGATTAAACTCGACACACAGAGACTCAAGAAGGGAAAAAGTAATGGAGAGTCGTACAAATTTGTGGTTCAAGCTCCAAGCGTATCAACATTTCTACAGTGAGCTCGGATTCTGTAACCTAAATCGAAACCCACTGCTAAGTAAAATACTAACATCTATATATGATGCATGCTCGTAGTGTGTGCTCATATCATTAACATATCCTAAAGAAAATAGTACTAATAAACCTATAACTACACATGTGACACACAAATCAAGAATAATAATAGTAAATAATAAATTATTAAACAAACAAAGAAATGCTCTCGTAGATATTTAGATAAATAATAAATACAAAAAATATATAATAGTCTAATTATAAAATAATAATATAATTATATTATATTAATACACCGCTAAACATGTATAATTATCATATATACTCGTGTTACTAAACATATAGATAATTAAATAAACAAACGAATAAAAAATTAAATAAATCAATAGATAAATAAATAACTAAATGACTAATTTTAATTAATCATGAAGAATATTAATATAAATATCAAATATGCAAACATACAACTAAATACGTACAAATATTAACCGAGTAAGAATATTATTAATAATTAATAAATTAATAAAATAAAATAATATAAACACGAACAGAATTTATATCTATGCATAATTACCTTATCAATAACAATAATTAGTTACATAATCATTCATCATAGTCAACAAATATACAAATAACAAGAAATGAATAATCATGAACAAAAAAAAATAATTAATAAATAATTAAAATACTCTTATTATCAAAATATGCTAAATAATGTGAATATGCACCTAAATTGATATAAGGGTTCTCAAATTACCAAAATCAGTTAAAAAACGGCCGAAAACGGGTTGAAAATAAGTACCAGACTGAACTTAGATGAACCTAACCGAGTTGGGCTGTGTCAACTTTGTTTGGGTTTAATAAATTGCTGGGTTGGGTTGGCTAGGCTGGTTTACACTAATGGGCACAGACAAGGGCTTGGATTGGTGGACTCAAACATGAGGAGGCGGATGCAAACTCAAGCAGGCCGATGCAAACATAGGCAAACAAGCTGTGTGGGTGGTCGGATCGGGCAGAGGTGGCTTGTCGGGGCAAAAAAATTGCCAATCGGTAGCAGTGGGGACGAAATTTGTATTTAGAAACTCTCTCACCAGTGGCGACAATGGCAGCAATGGTGATCGTGAGTGGTACGAATGGAAAGCCGGCTGCGAGATGGTCCTAGTGGTGCCAGTCCGGTAGCCAAGGCCGAGCTGGAAACTCGCTAGCAGCGAGCCAAATTGCCAGTGGCAGTAATAGTGAAATACTCCAAAAATGTAGGAAATCTCTTGAAATCAAATGGGTGAAGCTAGGTATGAGTGGACGGCCTAGATCTTGCCACATGGCATGATCTGAATGTTTGACAACTTGCCCTCTAATGGAACCCACCTATGGGTATATGCAATATACATAGGACAAAAAGCTCGGATCAAGATCGTCCAAAGTTAAAACTGACACCAGTCCTAAAAGTTGGCATGAAAGCAAAATTGGCCTTGAATCCTCAACTCAATCGAGTAAAAATCTATGACTCAATCAAACTGGGCCCACAGGGGCACAATCTGATGATCTAAAATCCCTATGATGCAATAAGATACCGTGAAAATCCCAAACGGATTCTAAACACTGCAACAGCCTAAATGTAGGCCTAAAACCTTAGCTAACTCATACAAATTATCTGTATACCTCGCGTATGCATTGATAATTCATGCTTTGATCATCTGTATGTCGAGCATACTCAACCACTATAACATGCTCATACGACCATTTGGGCCCATACTCATGGTCTATGAATTGATCTAGCTTGAACAAGTTCGAATGAGCTCGATATTGACCCACCCAAACAAAACTAAAATCATGTAAAACCCTAAGCCAAAACTGGAGTTTCACAACCTCTCATAAAAATTTTCACCGCAAAATTTCTAACATTAATTGCGATCGGAAGACTGAACTGAAGATGCCACTCAGCTGGCAATATTAAAGTTGATGAGCTATTAACTTCGAGGGTAGCTCTCCACCGCAAAGGGTAGCTGCATACTACCCAAACTGACCAACATGAAGCTGAAATACTAAATAGTGACAAAGATCACTAGCTCCTTAATAATCTAGCTAGATGGACTACACGTGATCAAATCATCTAGCGAAACATGTCATACATACTAGAATCATCTAACTTAACTGACCATACATGCTCGAATAACCTCGTGCGATTGAGCATGCATGCTCGAATCTTCCTGGAATGAGCATGCATGCTCGAATCGTCTCGCTGGACTGACCATGCATGCTTGAGTCATCTCGATAGACTAGCTCCTAGGGTCACTGCAAACTATGGGAACTAAAATGAAATGATCTTGGTGGGAAATAAAACCTAGGTTTACCCCTAAGGGTCTAGTGGGTGGTTAAGCAGGTACTCTAAAATATTGCAGGGTACTAGTATGGGCTACATTAGAAAAATCAATGTCGGTACGAGATATGTGGCCTAAAATCTAACCATGCCTTCCCTATCCTCGTCAATGTGACAGGTCAACTACATGTACTCTTAGGGCACTCTGCTCTAGGTCCTACTGCTATACTAGGGTGTCTTGTTAGTCATGCTAGCATATGGTGGACTCTAGTACGAAGTAAGGGTATATGCTAATTGCTTGTATGGTTCACTGTCGCCAGTCTAGGTCAAACACTCAAGTATCCCTGTAAGAGTAATTGGACTGCTCACTGGGTCTTAGCCAACTTGATCCGGAATCTAGTATCTCACTTTGTTCCATAATGGAACAAGGACAACTGCTATGACTCTACTACGTGCTATGGCTATTGTAACTATCTATACAACCAATAACTGCGGCTGACGAGGGCTCTGTGATGGAATGACGGCGAGAGCACTTGTACATGTACAACATGTTTCAAGAAGTATGAAAGCATACTCTGCATGGAATTATAGGATATACATTTGGTTTGGAACATGTGCTCTCATCAATGTCTACTCATTTCAACCATCTAGAAAACAGATGGTAGGACCAATATTTCTAGAAAGATCAATGTGAAAATACTTAGGTGAAAGCTTGGCTCTTTCTAACATATTTGGTCACATGGAAAGAAACTAGATCTCTCCTAGAAAAGTAGTCATAGTGCTCTAGGGCTCTAATTGGTAGGTCTCTCATCCTTAGATAGTTTGACATCATGTCTATATCTATGGTGATGTAAGGATATCTGTACGAGTCACGGTGGTGTGATGAAACTTTGTTTAGGATACTATGTGACTCAAAAATATTGGTAGGTACATGGACATGTCTCCAAGATTGTTATGATTGGACTCCGCTATAGGTGGCCAGCCTATGGAATAGCCAGTCAAAGACAAGTCTAAGAGATGGCTCCTAAGTGGCTTTAGTTCAATCAACTAACAATAGGCATGTGTTTTTTGATACCGTACTAGTTACGAACTTCTAAACGGACTCAAATAACCCAATGAACTACTATCTCCCCTTGAGTTTACAAGGACTCATAGTGAGGTTTGACATGTGTCTCATCCGCTCTTCTGTGGTGTGTGGCCTGTCGTCCCATTCCAATTTGTAGCACTAATCTTGATTCACATGACTACTACCATTGTGGTAAACTGTCAAGCAAAGCTATCAGTTAAGATGAACATACACTAGTGACCTTCTATCTGGTGAGCATAGTATGTTTGACTAAAGTACCTGTTTGCGTCGCTCCCAAGCTTGAGTGAAGTTGTCGCCTCTAGACTGGTCTGCTATCAGCTACGTGCAATGTAGGTCCTAAACATTACCACGAAGGTACATCCTATACTCGGGCAAAGGCTTCATCTTATGTCTTAAGGTAAGAACCTAATCATGCTGGTGAAGCACAAGGAAATCACTCACCCCCTAAACGACACTCCCTCACTAAACCCACCACCATCTATGCTAAGGGGTCTACTACGAGTCAAATACCTCTGACTGGTTAAGCCAAAATCTAAATGAGTTAAACTATGTCTTTGATCATCTGCTAACCATCTGATCAATGTAACCCTCATTGTGGGTCACACATATACTATCGCACTATTTGAACAATCTGACCACTGTGGCCATATCATCTGAAGATCAAATTGCCTGGTTCTCGGACTCTCAATCTCTATCCATATACATCGCTAAAAGACTCACTAACACTATCTGATGATCCCTATAAGATTGTCACTATCTTGTATAGCACATCAAACCCAAGGATGTCAGGCCAAGGTGATGGTATGCAAGATGGCTCGTGAAGTTAATCATATGGCATCACACCCAAATAATTCTAGTGTGCCTATCTTTCCTGTACTTGGATGATGTTACCGTAGCTATAACTTGTTCTCAATCTATGTCTCTACTCTTCTCCGAAACCATGACATGTCGTCTCTATGCAACGCTAAGAACATCCTCAAGTAGTTTTCCTCATGTAGGGTGAGGTAACTTGGCCCTTACTTCCACAATAGCTGCTTCACTTGGTTGGCGGTAGTGCAATATACGGATGGTAGTTGTGTATCACGGATGACAGTTGTGCTCCTCAGTCTATGGTAGTGTATCACAGATGACGGTTGTGCTACTTGACGATGGTTGTTCATCTCAAACAGCAGTTGTGCTACTTGGACGGCGATTGTGCTATCTAGGTGCTCAAGCCTGATCATAATCATGTATGTCGTGAACCCATTAGTGCTGTGATATGTTTATCTCCATGTGTCTATCTCCCTAGAGGTAACTTCTATCAACTCAACTCAAGTTATTGAACCATGCATGTCTGATCCGAAGGGGTTTGGATCATAGTGGTGACCATAGATGCACGAATCAGCCGATTCCGTGCGGAATCGGCCGATTTAAATCGGATCTGCCGCGTGCCGATCCGATTTCGGGGACGAATCGGTCGGCCCTGAATCGGCCTCGGAATCGGTCGATTCAGCCCGATTCCGACCAAATTAGCTTGCAAGTATACAAACTAGCTCCAGCAACGTCCAAGTAGCTCAAGTGCCATCCAAGTAACTCAACTGCAATCCGAGTTATTTGAGCATTGTCCAATTAGCTCAACCTCCATCGGAGCAAGTCAACCTTCGTCTGAGTAGCTCAACCATCGTCTGAGAAGCTCAATCATTGTTTGAGTAGTACAACCACAGCCGAGCAGGTATGCTATAGTGAGCTAACGGTAGGATAGACCGGTGCACGGTAGAGTACCGTAGTTGCATGGAAGAAAAAAATTACGGTTAGGCTATATTGTAGAAACTATAAGAGAGGGAATATGGATTGGACAACATGACTAGTAATTAAGTAGTAAGAACAAGAGGTTGACATAATACGATTGTATGGCATTGACTATGTTGTATATGAAAATGAGATAAGATTGTTATCTTCATAGTATGATAGATGGCGTAGTAGAAAGTATAGTTTCCTAGCAGATAGATGAACGATGACCATAATAGCTAGGTTGAGGTAGAGATTGAGGCCACTTACACCATCCAAGTGGGCACACGACATTACAGATGTAGGTGTGCAATATTATGTAGTTCCATAGTATGCACTTTTGCATTGTAGCAGCCACCATATGGTCATTATATAGTCGTGCTTGTGAATCTACCACAATGGTAATAGTTAAGTGAGTCGAGATAGTGTACCATAAATCTATATGAGACGACCGGTTATAAACATAAACAAAGGGATGAGACACTTATCCAACCTCACTATCTACTCCCATTAACCCGAGGTCGATTTTGGTTCATTGGGATGACTGTTCCCCATCCGCTAGAATGTGTGCTGCTACTACTCAACCGAGAAATACTTATCTACTTTTACAAATTAGCCTAGAGCTCTAGGTGTCGTCCTTTGGGATGCATGTATTGTAGTTTTTGGAGGTGATGGCCAGATCTATGGTAACTACCAACAATGGTACCTCTGAGTAAACACTACTTTGACCATCCATATTTTTATACAACCTTATGCCCGTATACACATTTTTTATTATGCAACATTAGGTGATGACATAGTGATTATATCTTGCAAATAGCCTCCTTGGGTCCCGGCTACCTATATCTATCCTTTTGTAATAGGCTGGTATGGCAACCTTGTTCTTCTTTGACATTACAAATATGTTAAAGTACTGTTCACAGTGTGAGACCCAAACTACCAGATCCTTTGTCCAATGATGGATCTGTTACTGCCAAGGTTTTAAGCTAAGTATGGTTGAATCCGAGATTCTGATCTATGATTCAACCAATAACTAGAATCTGGACTCTCTGGAAATGCTACTACTTCAATCTTGCTAAGTCTAGAATTCATTGCCATTAGAGACTCTTGCATTACTTTCATTGTTTACACATTTATCAACTGAATTCTTCAAGTGAATGTGCCCTACTGCCAACTTAGTCAAATCAAGTAGAACAGAGGTTACCTCTTCATCCAGATCGGGAGAATCCACTTGCCCCATCGTTTCCCCAGTTCGGCACTGCTTTAGCTTCATTCAGTCTTCCAGGTTTGTGAGAATTCCTTTGTCCCGTAGATCTACAATCGTAGGTCTTCGTGGTACATCCATGACCTTGTCAGACAGCACTCGATGAAGAGTCGAATTTGAGTGGAAGGTAAGAACATAATAAGGAAATCAGAGTAAGGATGAGGATTGAATCGGAGGCTAAGATGAGGAAGTAGAAGGAAAGAAGAGAGTAGTAGAGAAGAGATTCGGGTATTGATTTTTTAAATGTAATTCAAACCACAATTCTCACCCCCATCTATGTTCTCCAATCACATCTGAAATTCAAATTCAACTACAAAAACTAAATTCAAATTGCTCCCATTCGTTTCACGCTTAACTCGATGATTAAAAACTGCAAAATTACCAATATGTCCTCTTTCAGATAATTGTTTTAACTAACTTTCAAGTTTCTCTATCAACGAGTCTGATTAATGTCATTTCGTGAAAGCTAGCCTCCAATAACTGGTCGGTATTTAGAAGCTATCCACCTACTCTAAAACCCTAAAGAGTGTGTCCGACTTAACCAACGATTTACGTCTAAACTTGAAATCTTATGAGTCAGCAGTGAAATATATCTATACATGGAAAAGAACTCACTGTTACAAATGAAAAACCAAAGAACTTGCACTCCTTTTAGATGGAACAAAGCAGAAAATAACTCACTGTTACAAATACTTGTACGTAGATAAAATAGGGTTTTCCAAAAAACTAGACGTCTGCGCTTGTGTCTGAGAAGACAGTCATATACTATGGATTATGTGCACGGACTGCAGACACTTTCAAAGTCAAAATTAAAATATCCTAACTAACACTATTTTTCAAGTTCTCAACTGTGTACTTGCTTAAATAGTGTAGTTACCTTTGCAATTATGCAATTGACAATATGCACAACTTTGTACAACTTTAATTGTGAATCTTAAGTGTGCAGTCAGAAAGGGAGGATGTTATCAGCTCAAGATTTATTTTATATCTTTAAAAAAAAAAATTCTTGTTATTCTGTATTATTTTGAAGTGTGATTGTCAGTTGACAAGATATTCTGGATTTACTATTTTAGTTGGAAATTTTAGGTATGTAGCGAAAGAGAGGTGCGCCTATCAAAGGACTACCGGAGTTTAACTTCCACCTTTCCAACCTTTACCTTTCAAACTTTCCAACCTTAACCTTTCAAAAGACGATTGATAACTGTTCATCGATTGTTTACTTCAATTTAATAAATTTAAAAAAAACAGTAGCAGCTAAGTTTTTCTAGAGCTTATCACTGATGTAGGGTGGAAGATCGAGTCTATCATGAATTACAGCGTTTACAGCTGCAAGCATCTCCTTTGGAGATGTAAAACCATCAGTTTGCATGTAGAACAGATGAAGCACTTTGTTCATATTCCAAAACAAGTCCTTGCATGCTCTAGGAACCAAACCTCCAGTTTTCACTACCATCCTCAAAAGCTCTCTTCTAGTTCTATCAATTTCGCGCCTCATATCATCTAATACTCTTTTTTCTCTGTCAGTCTCTTTCTCATTATCCATATTGACCATGCGCAAAGTGAAACTGTTGAGTTTTCCTTCCCTGAGTTCTCTCTGTAAAAGCAGTAAAAATTAGTTCATATTCAGCAATTTTGAATAAGATAACTGAACTACTGATGCTACTTGTGTAAAAGAAAGATACCACTCTATTCAATTGTTTCATACTCAGTTCTGAGCAATTATAATGAAAATGTACAACTTATAAAAAAGCAACAACCAACAAAATAAGAAATCGAACAGTCCACTCTTCTACAGAATCACATATCCACATATTACAATTGTTGAAGCATATATTATTTACAAGGAGAGACTCCTATATATTCTAAGCTCATAAATTTCAAGCACAGATCACAGGTTGATGTTGATGAAACTATCAAAAGATTATTAGGTTTACAAACATTTTACCTTATAACCTTGCAAGTCATTAAGAAGACGACCACATATACTTGTCAGCTTGAACAGCATATGGTATTCTGAGCTCTTAATAGTTTTCTCATTAAGCTTTGGCCCCACAAAGTACAAAGCAGGAAGAATGATAGGCCCCAAGGCAAATGACACAAAACTGTTTGCCTCATATTCCTCCATGGCAGGAATATATTTGTCTGTGCTCCAATCAGCTTCTTGCATCATGGAATTAAGTAATTGAAGCCACTGTGATAAACATGCTAATAAGGTCACTTCTATCTTTCCAGTCCATTAATAAGAAAGCTTGAATGGAAATCTTACTATTTCAATCAAGTGTTCAGTTACAGGGCGCCCTTGCAATGCTGATGCCTTGGCTCCAATGTCATTTAAAGTTTCAAACAATGCAAAGAAAATTATCTCAACCTCTTTAGAACAGCATTCATCAGCAGAATTTTCATCCCACCTACAGCAGTTTGACTTCAGAATCTGGTTTAAAATGCAGTGTGTGAAGTAAGAAGAACATAACAGAAGGAAACTTACTTCTTTACCAACTGAATGAGATTGTCTAATTCTTCCCGGGTACCTCCAATGTCAAAGAAGTCATCGACAATGGTGGCCAGTACACCATTTTTTGCCCAGCAGATGCGAGCTTCAGAAAATTCAGGAGCAAAGAGAGTAGCGGCTGCGGAGAAGTAGCAATAGGACTCCTTTTGTCTTGCAAATTTCAGTTGATCCAGTTTTCGCTCTTTAACCCAACTTTCACATGGAAATTATACAAAAGAGAGATATAGACTCAGTTTTCACTTAAATAATATACAAATATGAGATATAGAACCCACAAATCTTTTTGATGAGACACATCTGAATACTGAATTTGTCCAATATAAAATAACTAAGAAAATAAATAATCAATACCTAACATAACCACTAATATTTCATGTTCAAACTCGATGGCTGACTTCATGGATACAAAGCACAGGCAACAATAAAAGAGGAAATTTTCCCCTAGCTCTCCCACTCAAATAAAAATACGATTCGATGACATTAAAACTAAAATCTTCGCACTCTTGTGAAGTTTCTCTGACGGTCTGAGATAAAAATTTGGCTATTTTTACAAGTACTTTGGGTCATTGGTTTAGTGTGAAAGTATTCTATGGGTGGTGCAAAATCAATGCCACTGAGGGTGATACGATGCCAATGCTGAGATGTCCTCTACTAGGTTATTGAATATGCTTCGAAATAGAGTACATCAAATTACAGCATAGCCATTTACATGTTAACCTTGGAAGAAGAATATGGTTCAGCTTATACTTATTCATCTTTTTTGAAAATGAATATATCCTCTCTTGAACTTACAACCTAGTCTCTTAAAGATGATGCTGGGAGAGAATGGATAAAGAATTGATATCGAAATAACAAAACCAAAGACAAGAGCAACAACACAAACGTAACTTTCCAGCTTTAAAACCATGTAAAAATAAGATTGCCTCAAAGCCAAACAGGTAGGGAAACAACAGTTAACAATGATGAAATCACTTAGTTCATATAAACTGGACAACACATATTTTGATTCCCAAAACTAGAGCCACATTATACCTCACAAGATCTTCTAACTCACGAATATGCAGAGATTGACAGATTCCGAAGTCCTCAACTGCCATGTTGAAAATGTCAATTTTGTTTATATTGTCAACCCTGATAGAAAGGCAATTTCAGATGATAGTATAAGAGCCAAGAGGCAAATCCCTTTTCAACATCAACTTTTTATTAGGAGAAAAAAATAGAACCATACCAGTAAACTGTTTTTCGAATGTAAAAGTCATCCAGATCAAAATGTTCAATATATCTCTTGTTCTCCAGGCGTTGCAAATTAGCAGAATATGGAAATTTGAGTGCATAATCCACCTACAGCGAAAAATTGTAGTGCATTCAAAATCTGAGTAGCACCAGATAACATTGTTTACCTAAAGCAAATTCCGCCACAACCTCAAGCACCCACCCACCATACATAATTTTACAAGGCAATGTTTTCCTGTACATTCACAATCAACCTTACTTTGAGTGAGAAAACACACCTCTTTCAAAGATTTTTTGTGTGCACGGGATTCATCATTTGATACTTCATTCTTAAGAAAATTACTAGTCCATGAATTTAGTTTTTCGAGAACCACTTCACTTGGCAGTGTCATAATCTGGGAAGCTCTATATAACTCTAGAACTGAATTCACGCCACTAATATATCCTTCCAGCGAATTGAAGTAGGTATCTCTATCAGCAAACTGAGAAAGATAATCTAAACAAGGCAAAAATTATTGAATCACAAGGACAGCAACAACAGTAGAACAGAATTTCATACTAATATGTACCAGCAGAAACATCATATCCTCTCACACACAAATTGCGAAAAGCCATTGCACATGTAACAGGGTCAAGTAGTATCTCGTCATCACCCTGTAGCCAGCATCTGTTACACGACAAAGTTAATGACTAAACAATATAAGTATATGAACAGCACCACAACATGATGTACTAAATCTTTAACACAATCACCAGTTCACACATTTTATATACAATATAAATCAAGCCGCAAATAAGGTTACACAAAGCTTTAGTTCCATTTTGGCGACATCATAACAGCCATTACCTTTGTGTTTCCTCCATGAATGTGGCAATTTCCTTACCAAAATGTCTAGCAATGCCAAGCTTGTCCAGTGTATCAATCAAACATAAGTGACCATAGAGGTTCATCGGATAGATGGTGGGAACTGAAAAATAATGTCATCAATATAAGATACCATAGTATCATCTTAGCTCATTTAATTAATCATGAAACAAGTGCAACTACATTTCTTTAAAATTGATTTACCTGAACTACCAAACCTTTGTAACACTGAAGTCAAGTAATGCAGGCATTTCGAATCACATATGTTAGTCAGAACAGCTGCCGTTGTGGCAGGTGAATTAAACAAGGAGCCATTCTTCTTCTGGTAGTTCATAATACCACTCCAATCTTGTACTTTCCCCAATCCTTCAGAAACATATGCTAGATAAGCTGTTTTTCCTTCGGATCTGCTTTGATAGATTTTGCAAGAACAGTTATTAAGATTACCTGACGGAATAATTCTATATTTATAATCCTACAATGGTTCCCTGAATAATCTACCAAAAGTTGTTGCCAATGAATGGCAATAGTTAACCTCAAATACTAATGTTTCATAGCTTTGGGAATGGCAAGCGCTAATTCTAGTCATCTTTATCTCCTAGTGTCTACTGATAGGGTTGCTTTACATAGATCATATGGCATTAATCTAAAAACATTGATTAATAGAAACTAGTTTAATAAGTAAATATACTCAAAACCAACTGATAAAAAATACTAAGAAAATGTTCTGCATTAGCAACTATAACGAAGACATTACCAAAAAGTAGCAATTTGCATTCTGTATAATAGCCTAACTAATAAAAACATACATACAGACTGTACAACTGATGGAACATTGGCCAACTAGCAGCACTACCTGAAATAAATGTTCCATTTGAAGGATGGTTATCGATTTGTTCATATGTTGCATGCTTACCATTTTCTATGATTGCATATTATCAAATAACTTAAATCAGTACCAAAATTTGCATACGTGAATGACATGAATTATGCAGGATATAAGGTAAGCCTAACGGATGATCAGAATCTCAATCAAACAATTAGAGGAGCAAAACAGAAAATAGATCAACCATAAACAAAGAATATGTTACTTGATATATAAACCTGCTGATGCTGACAAGAATGCAGCATTGGACTGTTACCTTTTAAGCTCCAAAATTTTCTTCTGCGATAAAACGTCTGCAATATCTGGTTTCAAGGGGACCTTCAGGCCTAATTCTTCAGCAAGCTCAACCATACCAGGAAATATAATATCAAACCCAACAGTAGATAGCTGCTTCTCATCAGTAATTGACCCACTGTTATTTTCAATATATTCAAGTCCTACAAAAGAAGAAAAAGTACTCGCAATTCAAATGTCGGTTAATATGAGATTATAGAAAATGACATAGGTGATTACCCCTTCTTATACTATCTTCACCAACATTCCATTTCTTAAGAGCAATAGTGCAAGCCAAGGTGCAGGATAGAGCATCTTTCTTAAATTGAGGATGACAATGGGAAACCCAGGATCCATTAGATAGCTGATTTTCTAGTAGCCAATTCAAGCATTGAGGAAAGCATGGAGAGCGGTGGTGGCTTGGGGATGGGACCATGGCTACCCAAGCGGTATCATAGGTAGAAACTGAAAGCTTAAGATCATCAAATGTTTTCTTGATTTGGTCCTTCAATGCTTGAGTTGTCTGCGATTTCATGGGTTCTTTTTTATAACATAAAAAACTAATATAACAAAGAGTCATAAAGAAGAGGAGTTTTGGATCAGCCTCACCGGAACAGAGTCTGCGACTTCCAATCTAGCATATGAATTAGAACGATGTACTGCTTAAAGGGGAAAACAAAATGACAACATCATATTGAAAGATTTCTCAACATTTGGGTATTGAAAGATGCAATGCCACGGGAGGGTATCCACAACCACGAGAGCATATAAGTAGACAATAATTATTTATTTATTTCCAAAGTAGACGATAAACATTTATTCATTTACCGCAACAAACGATCAACCATCTGAGCAGACATGGTTGTCTTAATCTTAATGGTGATGACAACGTATGTACTGAACACCACTCACATGAGCTAAATGAAAAAAAATTGAAGAAGCAACATAAAAACTCAATTAACGATCAACATCAGGGTTTAATGTTAAATAGGAGAAAATGGAATTGTGTACTTATCAATGTGATGATATAGAGTACCAGCCCTCCAAAATAGAAAGATGCATGCGAACTTGATAATTAAAAAGCAATCACGCCGTACAATAAAAATGTCAGATAAACACATGCAATCGAGTCATTCGAGTAGCATTCATTTTTTGCCTTGAAAAAAAAGATAGTACCAAAATGAAAAAAAACTGGCATTACGCTCAAGCTGGAAAAGCTAGTAATATCAAATACGATAATACTCAGAAAAATAGAAAAGACCCACAAAAAATAAATGTACGAGCTTCATTAGAAAAGCATCAGTATGAGCATATATCCATCAAAGGGTCAAGAAAAAAAATTGTTGACAAAACAACCACCCTGAAATGGGAAAATAGAACAAGCTTCTAGTATCAAATAGTAGAAGAAAAATGCTGACAGACAGGCGCAACCAAAAACTGAGATCACCCCAAAGTTGCTGAACTCGTGATGTGATCAAAGTATCAATAGCGGATAAAACCACTATAAAAAGAACTATGAGCATATATTATATACTAGAGGCATTATAAAAAAAAACAGACCCGAACGAGGGGAAAGGCAGAGTGTTCTGGGTGTTGGGAGGAGACACAAATGAAGCGCGAGGGGTTGACTCATGGTTCTACACAGAAGTTGCAGTTGCGGATGTGAGAAGAGTAAGGGATACTTGAAAGTGAAGAGAGGCCAGTCTTGAGTGTCCAGAATCTGTCAAGTGGTGCGTGACAGCCGTTACAGGGAAGGCGTTTTCCATTGTGTAACCAAACTGTGGGAAGAGAGCTGGTGGGTAAAGATTCCATGTTTGTAACCTTTTGGTAGGGTGAACCTGCTGGCGGGGGTGACTCCGAAGTGTTACGTTATCGATTCGGATCCCATACAGATATCAGGTACGACATTTGCTGCATCCAAAACTCGTGATAGATTTCAATCTAGTCTAAATATTAGATTTATTTTATTTATTATTAGCCAATTAACCCGCCCTTAGTATGGGGCTATGCTAAAAAATTAGTTTTAAAATAGTATATATATATATATATATATATATATTTGTATATATTTATCCGAAAAATATTTATGAGGAGAATATTTATATTTATTTGGTCACGTATATAACTTCTGAATAAACTCTAAAGAATTGGTCATGCTATTATAAAATCGTCTGAAGAGATTACGAGAGAACTACTTTTTGTTGTTCCAGGATGGAATGAGGGAATTTATATAGAAAGTTAGAATGACTGTGATTTCTTGCCCCAAATGGTGGAACTAAAAAATTCTTTTGATGCCTATATAAACACCCACTAGTGAAAGAGTAAGGGGGGGGG